>UXGC01001028.1:0-38662 GCA_900480045.1 Eurytoma adleriae
TATGGTCTAGTGGCTAGGATACCTGGCTCTCACCCAGGAGGCTCGGGTTCGATTCCCGGTACCGGAATTTTTTTTAACTTTTTTGCAATTTTTATGCAGTAAAATCAATTTAATTAAATTTTTATAAATACAATTTAGATATTTTTTAAAGGATATTGTTTAAAAAAAATTGTTTTATCGAGGAACAGTCAGGGAAATGATCGAGCTGAGGTCAGGCAAAGCGTATTTCATAGGACAGCTATGAAACACATGGCTTTTATTGCCGATTGTTCGCTTCTCGCTTCAGCAGTCGGAGTAATAAATTAGGAAGTAAAGTTCCTAAATTAGCGAATCCTTTTTTTATGACGGGATGAAAGAAGGCATTGTTTTAAGGGAAAAGCGCGCACAGAAAGCTTTCACCAACAAATAGCAGAATTATATTTGAAAATAACAGCTTAAAGTTCGGATGATGATAAACATTTTTTATAACTACAATATAAAGGTAAACGACAGAATATATTTCCAGATATAGTGTTAAAATTAAACACATCAAATTGCTTCTAACATTCGTTAATTTACGAAATACAGAAAATTTTGGAATATTATTGAACTTCTGGCAAGGCTAAAAACTGATAGGCCAAAAACTAATTTATTATGTATAGTACAGTCGGGTGATTCATTTTTTGATTCGTCAGGTCCTCTTTGCATTGACGCAATCAATGAGCATCATATACTGTGGAACATTCTTTTTTTTAATTAGGAAATGTAGATTGCATATTAATATAATAAAACGTGTTAGCGTGCGGCAAAGCTTTCAAACATTTATTGGCCAGGTCAGCGACCGGATGACGAGTCATATTATAGTGATCGCAACACGTCAGCGGAATGTCTTTTGATGCTATTCAATAGCACATGCCGATTCACTTTTTGTTATTGTTGGAATTTTTTATTAAAATGAAAATAATTTATTCATCTGGTACTTAATAATATATAAGAATAATTATTTTTATATAACTACTGTATAATAACAATAAAAATGTATTAGTATTAAATTTTATAGAGTTTATAAATCATCTATACAGATTTTCATGTAGTGAAATGTATTTACTTATTCTTCTTTATTCTTTAAATTATTATTATTAAATAACTGCTTGGTGCATTTAAATATGTAGCAGAATAATTTTTCTTTATATTTTCGTAATAACTAACGACCATTAGATGTGTTTGACGCGAAGGTCAAGTACTATCAGCCCTTCTGCTGAAAATAACTAAAATTGGGTAGCTTAGAAGGGCTATGAAATGAACGTAGCGTAAGAGCAGTCTAAGGGGAATCAACAAAGAAGGGTAAATATGCCATAAAGAAAGAGTGATAGAATAGGGGAATATATGTTTGTGTTTTTCTCGTCGCAAAGGGCGTAAGATTGATATTTCCTCTCAATTGCTATAAATTCAAAATAACGCTTGGTTCCTCTTTGGTTGAAGTTTGCGTGAAGTGTTGCACAATTCGAAATATTATTTATACTTTTCGAGCAGCAACGCAAAAACATCGAAGCTCGTTTTAAAACATTTCCATTTGGAATTTTACTAAACGACCACCAACATAATCGTTTCACAATTCAGTCCAAGACTCTCATTACCCATACGCATTTAAAAATTAACGTGTTTGATAAATTGCGCAACGCGGCACCCGCAGCTAAAAAACATTACCCGCGCAAGCACTCAGCGCACGCACAAATACGCCTGCCCCAAATACCTCTTATAATAACGAAAAATCAAAAAATCAATACTCCACAGCAGAGCCTTGCCGCTACAAAAATACAGAACAATAAACTTTCGCCTGCGGTCCGAAACGCGCGCCGCTCAAAAATATATCCCCGGGCCATCGATTAAACTTGACACTCGGCCGGCGGAAAAAGAGAGGCGTCGACTTTTTCGCAGCCTGATCGATAGGCGCTCGCGCGACAATAGGCTGCACGTGAGAGAGTAGACGCACCCCCGCGAAAGTAGGCCAGAAAGTGGCATTAATAATTGAACGAGCGACGGGGAGGGTGGCTGCGTGCGCGCGCGTCCCGTCTATATAGCTCTCGAATTGATCCCGCGCGAGGCATGCGCGCGGCGCCGGGTCGTCGACCATGTTGACTGCCGAGTCGCCGGGGGGATCGCGTCATCAGTGGACGCCGGAGAGCCATGGAGGCGAGCGCCCAGAGCAGCGTCGACGACACCGACGCCGAGCTCAGGTAAATATCCACGCGTACGCGCGGGGGAGGGCCGGGCGCCTACGCGACCTTAACCTTACACGCGCGTGTATAGTAGGTGTCGGTGACGCGCCGCCGTTCCGGGAGGGCGGCGTATTTTTAGCCGCGAGAAAGAGCCGCTCTACCTGTTGCCAAGTGTCTTGTAACGCCTTTGGAGAAGTCGCGATTTACGTAATGGAGCGCGGATTTATCTGGCTGTAGGGTTAGGTTTGCACGGGGCGAATTTGGGGTTGGCGAAGGGAGTTTACTATGCACGGCACGGTTTTCTTGTGGGCGGAAGTCACGTGGTCGCTGCGAAATATCGCTCGCTCGTTTCTTTTTTTTGCATAATAGCGTTGCGTAAGCTTTGGCGCGACGTTCGCTCCGTAACGTCACGCATATGCTAAATAAAAATTATGTAAAGTCGTTAAAATGATTCGCTTTTTTTCGCGGCGATAATTTAAACGAACGCACGATCATTCTGATCTGGTTTGAAGACTAAGGATGTATAAATGGCTTTGATTTACTATCGGACTTATTTTTTATAATCTGCAATAAAATTTCTTCATTTCATGCATTAAAACATAATGCAGATGCTACCTTTTATATAATATTTTATCATTTCTAACACGAAAATGTTCTAATATGTTTTGTCTTATATAGATTGATCTATTGATCTATTGATCACTACGTTTGACAGAAGCCAATTTAACTTACTATAAATGCATTTCTTACCTGATGTTAAGTATCACCTTAGAATCTCTTAGTTTGTGTTTGGGCCAAGCACAAACTAACGCATTGACTCTACCGCATGTCTTGCTGAGACTTTTTTCTATCCCAAATTGTTTTATGAAATTCTGTCACGGTTTAAATTACCTGTAGTTAGTCAAATCTTCAATGTTACTTATCTAATACTGTACTTTGTTCGACTATCACTTCTCGTCATGTTCATTCTATAAATCGTCTAACGATAATTATTATTTATATAGGAATATTAGAAAAAAATTTGCATTTAATAAGTTACCCGATTTATTAAGAACGTAGATATAAATCCGTAATCTTTTTGACACGGCGACCTGTCAATAGTATGAATATTGATGTCTTGTTGAAGGTCTAGACTTGATTGTCCTCCACCCACACCATTTCTAAAAGCCCAGACCTGAAAACATCTGTCACCGTCTTTGTACCTCATTGTTTTAAAGCATCGTATATTACGAGTCCGGTGGGTCGTCAAAGAGGTCCGGTCATAAATGATAGTGTGGTAAGGTTTATTTTCTGGAAACAAACAAGCCATGTGATTCTTTACTCGTGTTGCTAGCATTTATTTTAATTTTATTTGTTTAGTTATTTTTAATTTAAATTAGTTTGGATGGTATCATAAATTAATTTTTAGTTACATTAGATTACAGTTTAGATGTTAGCTTTATTCTAATATTTATCGCTTCTAAAACGTAGAAAAACAGGTTGCTGTAACAAATGGTTTTCATAAGAAAAACGGAAATTCTTTTTCTAACAAAAAGTTATTTTTACATTCGATACTACATTATATAATGGAGTTCAGGGCGAAATATGAAATATTTTATGGAGACACCTTGCAAAATCATTGTTTTGAAGAAAACTTATTTTATTCCGATCTTTTGTCCGCATTTCCTTCACAATCAGTTTTAAAATAAGTGGTAAATTTTATCCACTGGTTTATCATTCAAAAATAAGAAAACTACTACTTGAAAAGTGTACATGCGGCGCGACAGACGCAAAAAGAGCCTCTCCTCCAAGTCCGAAGGAAAAAAAAGACCTCAAGACCGCGAAATTGCGCGACCAATCGAGCGTCTCGCTAACGAGTCGATCTCGGGCGGGGGAATAAAGACGCGAGCGCGTGCCTTTCGAAACAATGGGCCGCGCAGCCTAGACCCCGTTGGGCGCGCCTCGGTCAATTGCAAATTGCAAATCCCCGCGGCCGATCCGAATCCCTACCATCTTTGTCATCGCGCGCTCCGCGATCGGTAATAATGACACGCTGCGCCGCTGCACGCACGCGCGATCCTCGTGCGGCCGGGTTCACGGCGGTTCGCCTATCGGCGATCGCGTCGCGTGACCGATTACTTTTATACCCCGCGTTATCGGCAGCGCGCGACTGATTCGCCGCGAAATGCGAGAATTTGATTCCGGCGGCTTTTCCCTTCTCAAGGCGGGCTTTTTTCCTTTCGTCTGGCTCCGGGAGACCTTATTGAGTTGTATCGGTGGCTGATATTGGTGACCTTGCGGTATATCCGAGGCGGCTGTTCATCGGGAGAATGTGTAATTATTTAAAATGAAATACTTTTTTGTTGGATATTGATTTACGTTGATGTAGGAAATATTTTACCCAACAAACACGAGGACAAAAAAGAGTTCTTTTTGAATACTTTATGAATTTTTGAATGTCCGCGGATACTCAAAAATTGATAAAGTATTCATAAAGAACTTTTTAGTCCTTGTGTTTGTTGGGTAAAATATTTCCTTGTTCATAAGGGTGGTTAAAAGAAGAAAATGCTGGTAAAAATGAAAGAAAAACAAATGTTATAAAATTGAATTTAATACTTAAAAAAATATTTTAATTAATTATTTAAATTTTTAATTCATTCAATTTAATACGGTTTGAAAAAATTGATTCAAAACAGTAAAACCTATTTCTTGATACTTAATTTCTGGTTTTTCCTCTAATACTAACATATAATTAAATTTAACTACACATCTTATCGTTGAGTACGAGGAAAAATATAATTGAATAATCAAGCGAAAATAAAATTATTGACATACTCTATTTAAAACAATTTGCGCAATTTTGATCGTTACATCAATAATTTAAATGCCTCGACCATGCAGGCGCCACTAAAAATAAACGCGTTACGCATCTATCGAACAGAGCTCCTCTTCATAAGCCTCCTCGAGTATTCCCATGAACTCTTAGTCGACGAGTAGGAAGCTCACTTCGAGACGTTAGGCATAGAGACAGTCGGATGCGAAGTTGACTGACTAACTTTCTCCTGAATGTGGAGAAATCTCGCGGCACATTCCGGAAGGCCGCCCGTTTACGATCTCATTGTTCCAATAGAAATCGATACCACCCAGCTAATTTTTACACCGTCGCCCGGTGCGTTGGATAACTTAGCTTCAATTTAATTTACATAAGAACCGCTAAAAATCTACTAATGAGCCGGCGTCACGTCCAAGTGCTAATCCAGCAGGAAATTATCTAAGTTTTCTAATACGTGTTACACTTTAATACCTATTATAGACGTGGAAATTAATAATATTAAATCAAACACATTCGCTATTCAGAGAGAATTGTTTAAAATTAATTTAACTTTCTTTTTTGCAAAATTTTAATTACTATAATGTGTGTACGTTACACTAGTATAAATCTTGGCATCAAGTGATTTGTTTTAATGAAAATTACTCTAAACATCGTAAAAATTATAACTTTCCTCAGAGTAATTTTTACAATTACTGTGTAGTGATTTTTACCATCATAGATTTCTAGATCTCAAAATCCACAATAACCTTTACCAAACCATTTTCTCCGTGCATAATAAAAAGTACATACCATTTTCTCGCGTATCTCACAAGCAGTAACTCACACACCGAAGTAAAAGAAAATATTAAAACAACAAAATCACCGCTACCGTTCGTAATAGCAGTAAACATCTCGTGGCAGAAAAAAGCCTCCATTTGCTAAAAAAAAAAGTGGAGGATGCTCGGGTACCTGAGCGCGCGGTGGTGCGCGGCTTCCGCGGGGAAAACCGCGCTGCAGGTTTTCCGGTCGGAGCGCAGAGAACGAAGCCGGGCGCTCCGCGGCGAAAGGGAAACGCGTTCCGCGGCGCGGCGTGGAAAAAAAAAAATTCGCCGTGAGATTCCGCGCGCGTAGCCGCTTACACGCGGCGAGCCGGAGCCGGCGGCCGTAAATCCTCGACGCGCGCGCACCTTCCCTCGGCTTTTCGGATTTTCTCCTGCGACGCCGACGGAGACATTTGTCGCCGCGCGATAAGCGCACTGTCGTTATTCACCCGCTGTGACTTCTGCTTCTATGTAAAGTGCACGGTACCAGAGGAGTGTGGTATGCTAAATTAATGTGAAAGTGACGGTAGTAATTTATTGTTTAGTTATTATAGGAATTTTCGTAAATGTAAGGGGTATGCGTATTTAGTTACCGCGTTATTTTAACAGATTAATTGAATTATTTAATTTCACGGAGAAAAATACTGTAATATTAAAAATTATAGTGGTCCATTTTATAATGAATTCGCAGGTTGGCATTGTCGCAAAAATTAAAATATATCTCGATTGCTATATAGATTGATACATCGTCATTCTCATTTTTTATATGATGGTAAAAAAGGGTGAAAATTGCTTCGCGACTATAGGCGAGATCCAGAACTCGAGCTGAGGTCAAGGACATCGACTGCATGGGCCGTCGATCTCCAGTCTGCTGATCAAAATGTCATCTTCAGTCAGGGCTGAGATGGCAGTCGTTGACGAATTCTTCATTCCGTTGATATTATTATTCATTGAATCGACCAGGAAATGTTCTGGACATTACTGTGTCCATATATCCATTTTTTATAAATTAAACTTTTATAATATCATGCTGACTAGTTTCTTGATAAACTATTTGCAATATTTTATTTACAAATTGTAAAAATATAGTAATAATCTCAAAACATAATTTTGGTATTTAGGATAAATTTTACATTAATTTATTAATCTAGCTTCCGAAATTAATAAAATACATGCTTCTGTTCATTTAACTCATGATAAAAAAAAAGATAACATTTTATCATTATTATATTTCCTGTTGATAATTGCATACAGTCAAAAATTTAAGACGGCAGAAAATAAAAAAATTAAGCCGTCCAACTGATTATACCACCTAACATAAAATTTTGGCGCAAACATCTTAATAATCTTAAAACATTCGTAAAAAATTCCAAAAAACTGTACTCTTTTTGGAACTTCTCCTGCCCTTAAGACAACCCTTATTTCACTTCTAAAAAAATCCTCCAGAAACACTCGCACTAGAAAAAGGCGCTCAAGTTCAGCGTCGACGGCTGTCTGCGATCCGCGACCTTCTTCCCGGCGATCCTTTCACCGGTACAACAGGCGTCCCGTCAGCCGCAGCGGCGCTCGGCAGGTGCGCATCGCCGCGCTGGACGACACCGGCGGGACCTGCACTACCGACCGGCGAGCCTCGCTCCGTCTCTCTCGCCCCGATGGAATTCCATAATTGCCGCCACGAAATCGTTCGTCATGCCCGCCAGTCGCTGTCCGGACTCTTCGCAGGCCTTTTGGGCCCGCTCACGCGTGCGCGCGCGCCTCCGCGAGTGTACCAGCACGGCGAACCGACGTCGCGCGCGCGGCAGACCCTCTCGCTTTTACTTTCGACCTTCGCTCGAAATTCGTGAGTCCGGCGCTATAGGAGTTCGTAGGCTCGCGCTTTCCCGAGCCAGGCGGAGTTTGTGACTAGTGGGGTCCGAGTTGGCCGGTGATAAGGGCCTGCCAGTGCGCTTCGGGCAAAAAAGAGTGGGGAAATTTGATTTTGCGCTGATTTTTTCGCTTCTCCGGCGGAGATTGCGTTCGCGCGTCAGCTGATTGGCACACGCTCGAGCTGCGCTTCAAGTGCTGCTGATGTTTGCGCGCTCGAATGTGTATACCGAGTAATGTCCTATCTTATCTGCTGACCGATAGTTTTTCATCTCGTTTCTCTTTAAACTGACGCTTTGCAATCAGTACATCGACTTCTCTACTGCGCACTACTCGTAGCTCCTAGCTACTTAACCAGTTGAACAACATTTTCTTTTTTTTGTACATAGATCAGTCCCAGTGTAGTTCGCTTTACTCAGAGCAATCAACACTATATCCAGCGAGTTTTTGCGCCCGCAGTCATTAACGAATCCGGGCCAGCGTGAAAAAAAGGTTGAAGCTGATGCCATTTGGCACTCGCCGTAATAAGGAAAAAATTTAATTTCATCATATAATAATTATTACCTCTGACTCACGAGTTACGAAACACTGGTGTTTTAAGAAGAAAAATGCACCTCCTTTTCTATCGAATCTAAGAAGGTCAGAATACAGTTTCATCAGTGCCATCAAACGAATTTACACCGCCGTGAAAAGATTTTTCCTCAATGGCAATTCTCGAAGTCTCCTAGAATCTCATTGCCTTACATCCACAGTCCCGAATCGTTGTAAAGCGACCCGCGCAGCCTCGACCGTCAGCTGCGCGCGCGGCCCGGTGAATCGGAGCAGCGCGTATAACGTCGGCGGCGCGATAAGTGCAACGTCACGTTCCACGCGCGCGCGTCCCGGCAGATAAGCGCACCCGAAACCCAGGGACTGTAACGGCGCACTTGGCCTCGGCGCTGATTAGATTCGCCGAAGCGGCCGCGGCCCTGCGGCCAAGTGTCACGGCCGTGATTTCGAGATTCCACTGTGGAGGATGCGAGCTTTGACTGGCCCCCTCCACTCGAGCATCCGCTGCTTCCAGTTCGAGGAGGAATTTTGGGAATGTGTGTGTTTTCCAAGTTCGTGGTGGATGCTGCGCTTGCGGAGTAACTGGACCGGTGAAGGAGACTTGCTGGTTCATCGAAAAACTTTGGTTTGAGTGATTTTTAGTTGAATGCTGATCCATCTGTACAGTGTGACTTTACATTTAATGGGAAATGTCAATGGAATTGTTGGCTGATTTCTGAAGGAAAAAGTGTGCGTGTGTTGTAAATCAAAATTTTAAAAGGATTGAAAATAATCCGCGGTCGAGCGTTGCCCAAAAAACGTCAAAGCAGTCTTGTATATATGAAATAATTTGAATACTGTCAATGCCATAGTGGGCAGACTGACAAAAAATGTTTACGTAGTCGTTCGAAAACTCGAAATTCACGTTCAACGGTAAACAGAAGGAAAATTCCCGACCGAAATTTCTCGCTTGCTGAAAAACAATCCCGCTCACTTTTGGTTTCGGTGCGACTGTCTGTCCTCCGAAACAATCTTTTTTATTCTTGATCGATTTCTCTCGCTTCACTCTCGGTTTCTCTGGTCTCGTGTGCTTGTACGATCTACTGACTCATCATTTGTTGAATAAATTTTGGCAAATACAAGAATGAATATCAATTTTTCAAGTTTTCTATTTATTTTTTCTTCTTAGGATACTTCCTATCCACTTGAAAACATTACAGTTATTATTCAAAGGCGAGATGAAATTTATAAGCATTACAAATGAGTAATGTGTTTTCGTCAATGTTGCCTGCGGATTACAATTGCTCAATCAAAATTTGAGAAGGCGATCTTTTCAAGAGCGATAAGCTTTGATTTTTTGCGCTCGTAGTAATTGAGACCTTGGATCGGATAACCGGTTAGAACTTAATCGCTGCTAGACGCTCGCTTACCGGATTTTTGAAATAAAAATTTCGTCGCACTTTTCGATTGAAAAATTCGATGAGTTTTAAAAATTCAATACCGCGCCGCGCCAATTTTGCTCGCTTAATACACCTTCCACCCGTCGATTGAACCCGTTTCAATCAATCTCTTTCCTCTCGCGGTAATTTAGAGCCGCTACGATTTATTCGGCCAACAACAACGAGTTTCACGAGCCAAGGCCTGTACGACATCTCAGAAAAATATGCACTGTTTTTATGTTTCTTTTTATGCGAATCGATGCCCAAGGTAGTCATAGCGATTTAAATCGCCGCGATCGGAGAACAAAGGCGGAATCGCGATAAGAAAGTCGATCGTCGACGCTCCGGTTTCGCCGTTCCGACGTCGACGGAGGCACTGGCGCGGCCGCCTTTGCGCGTCGCGAGTCGTCGCGGACGTGCCGGACGCTAGGTGCACCCGAGCGACACTCGACCCTCAATTATTAACGCAACCGCGTGCTTTTTGCTCGCCTCTTTTTTGCCGCTGGTTAAATGACGATGACTAAGTATTTTCAGCGCGTTTAATGTCTGTATTACCATTACGTTGATTTTTAATGGGTGTGACGTAAAATAATAGAGCGATGCATTGAAACGCATTTTAAAAACTATTAACATTAAATTGGAGAGTATCAGCTGTATGTCATAAATTCACTTAAAACTTGAAGAGCAATTTTGAATTTAAATTTTTTTATAGTTATTCTTATTTGGACGTGCTTTCATAATTTAGAAAAGAACTTAAACTTTCTTTTATAACTGGACAATTATTTAATCGCATTTTTAATTAAATGTTGCAATTCCAAATAAATATTAAAACGCTCTCGTGAAAACTATTTTATGTAGTTTTTTTCTAAAATGAATATTACGGTTTGTTTTTCTATTAGTTATTTATACTACGAGTGACATGCAAAAGTCCTTTTTTTTATGCAAACTAGACTTATCTGCTTTTTCCACTTTCTTGTTCTAAATCTGCATATATTTTAAAAACTGATAAAAATTTAACAACAAACGAAGTTGAACCACGCAACCAAATATTTACTTGTAAAAAACATTAATTAATGTATTCTAAAGTTGTATCCAAATCCGTGACCCAAAGGTGAAGGCACTCTTCTTGCAATGAGTCACCAAAGTGAATACAAACTAGCGGAGACACCGTTTCCATTCCCGCGTAATTGCAAATAGCATTAATTCCCTACGTCAAAGCGCCTTTTTCGCTCGCATCTGGTTTGAACTTTCGTCAGTCTAGGTGTTTTCGTTCGCCAATCCCGGAGGGTTGACGCACTCGCCAAACTTTCCGTCCCGCTTTCGTTCGTCCGCGCCTTTTATACCCCCCGAACTTTGGTCTTCGCCGCCGACTCGAATTATAATTAACCCGCGTGACCGGCGGGGCTCGGCGATCAAAAGTCGCGCCAGAGGCCTCGGACGTCGTCCCGTGCTTTCTTCGACTTTTCCTTTTGCTCTTGGTCGTCGGCGACGTATAAGAAAGCGAGAGCTCTCGAGGCATTTCGCTTGCGGCAGTTACGCAATTCGCGAGCTCGCACTGATGAAGCAGCGCCGAGTGATCCGCCGAGGCGCGAAAAATCAATGCCCCTCCCCGCCTCCCCCGAGCAACGACCCGAAAAGGTTAATTAGTTTCACAAACTCTCGCCCGGCAAAGTTTCCCAATTAATTACTGATCGGCCGACGTTCCTTCCTCTCGTTGCCCTTCGACTTCTCAAGGATTCCCTGTCTCGCCTTTCGAATCTACGAACTCCAGCACTGGAATTTAAAAAAAAAATTAGAAAGCTCGTTTCTCACCGTTAAAAAATGTTTTTGCAAAAGTCTGCTATCTGCAAAGAAAAACACAGAAGTTGTGTACTTAAATAAATGACGTGCTTTTGTGTATTTTGTTCGCAAAAAATAGATATATTTGGTGTATTTCTTTAGCTGGAAAATTTCGGTATTCTTACCGAAATTTTCACAAAGTTTGTGTAACTTTCCGATTACACAAATTTTGTACAACGAGTTTTCTGACGATCAAGTTTAAACACATACTGAGAAAAATAATGCAGGAAAATTTTGCTATAAATTATTTAATATAGAGGACATACTGAAAACTTAAGAAAAATTACTGTAATCCTTGGAAAAATTACAATTTTTCAATTTGCCATAATTATGGAAATTTTCATCACGTTTCGATTCTGTCCTCCATCTCCTAGAATTTATAGTAAATTTTCCTACATTATTTTTTCAGTCCAAGAAACGCGTTCAGGTGCAATCTGTGTCTATTTTGGATAACTTTTTTTAAACAGTGCTCTGCTCCGAAAAGACAAAAAAAAGTCGATATAAAAAGAACGGAGCGTCTCTGCGCGGCAGAGAATAAAAAAGTGAAAAGTAGTGATTAGCATAAACAGCTGTCGGGGCGCGCAGTCGGCGCGCCAGCCATCCGTCAAGATAGCGGGCGCGGAGGATGAGTGGCTCGCGTGGTCGAGCCAGCAGGCGATCATGGAGCAGATCCTTGAGCCGCTGCGCGAGGCGCCGGGGCACGTCGACCCCGAGGCCCTCTTCGACTTCGAGCAGCTGAGCATCGGCGACGCCCGCCAGAATCGCGTGCTCAGGTATACACGGCCGCTCCTCCCCTCATTGTACACGGCTCGGCTACTCTCGGCCCTGCAGTGTGCACGCGCGCAAAGGGCCGCGTTGATATACGACCCCGCGGCGGCGTAATTTACGCCGGCGCACTCGGACGCGCTAAATTGCGCCGCTCTAACTGCTTGTCCGTTTAAAGTTTGTCCACCGTAAAGCGGGGGGGAAAAGGTTTACGGCGCCGCCAGCGGCGCGGATAACGAGCGTTAAAAAGAGCAAACGAGGCTTTAAAATTATCCTAATGCGACGTGAATCACCCGACGATCGGCCGTTCCGCCAGAGCGAGACTGCGACCGAGTCGGGGAGTATCTTAACGAGGATGCGCGCTTGCAATTTAATTTTATCTGTATTTTCGAGCGCGGAATGAATCGATCTCTTCTCTTTTTCTTTTTTTAACTCGTTAGCGTATAAACTACGGTAAAACTGAATTGACCTCTGCGATAAAGACGGTAGTCTTCGAAGAAACCGCAAATTATAATTCCGACTTGCGATAAACTTGTGCATCTATTGGACGCGCTGTTTTGATAAATGCCGCTTTAACAGAGCGCCGCGCGCTGATTTGTTGTTGTGTACTGCAGCAATAAACAAAAAACTAATATACGCTTCTGTATTGCTTCCTAGTACGCGTTTGCCCGTTAGTCGTAAAACCGATAACATTATTATTTATTTTTTCCATTACACTTCGTTACGCCATTATCAATGAGATAATTATTCGCTGATTGCCATCGTAAAGTACGATGACGCGCGCCATGAAGAAAAAGAAACGACCGAAGCTAACGCAAATCGACTTGTCTGTTCGCAGGAGAACGAGGAGCCTCAACGCGCCCAGTCCCATCCAGCAGTTCGGACCATGCGGACGCATCATGAAGAATTCGGCTATGGCCATGTAAGTATCAATATTTGCTCGAATTAGTCGATCCGCGTTACTTAGCGACCGCCGCTGGTCGTATCGGACCGGCTCTATCGACCATCGGCCGGTCGTTAAAGCGAAGCCGAGCGATGATAAATCATCGGGAAACGCTACCTTTCGTCCTTCCGCGATTGCGCAATGAGCGCAATTTTCAATAATAACCGCGCGAGCAATTATGCGTAATTGATGTCGTTCCCGGCCGGCGTCGACATCCGCGTTTCTGTTAAAAGATAAGACGAAAAAGGAGAGCGCGGCGAGGTGTACACTCCGCGCGCGCTCGGCGCTCACTCGGGGATCCCTTTTTTTTAACGGCGAAAAAGTTCGGATTTAATTAGAAAATCACCGCGGCGAAGCTCTAGAATTGTAAATTGGCCTTTGTTGTCGGCGAATTATAAACTCGAAGATCGCCGCCGCGCGACTCGGACGAACGGAATTTTTAATTGGCGAGCCGGTTGATTGTTTTATGGAACAATGATTAAATTTGTTTTTTCTTTTTCTCGATTCGAGATGTGCACGGCTGTCAAGCGTGCGTCACGTCAGTTTGTTTACTTTCCCTTTGCATTCTCATGGACTGCGCATAATTTTGCTTTAATTTTATGTAGACCTTCGGCTGTACCCACGTGTAAATGAGACTTTTCATTTAGCTGACGGTTTTTTTTTCGACTGTTTTAACGTTTTTACTTACATGAGGCATGAAAAAGCAACTTTTTCTAATGAAGAGTTTTAAAGTCCTTCATTAAAATAATTACTGGAAAATGTTATAAATTTGCTTGTTAAACAGACCGTCGCGAATTTACACGAGCACCAAAAAAATTGTCAATTTTTTAAACTTTTATGTCACTTTAATTAATCAAGCAATTTAATTGAAAATATGTAAAATGTTGCTATTAATCTAAAACCACAGTTAAATTAGTTTAAACTACATATGTGGAAATTTATACAAATAATTCTTCATAAAAATGACCGTGAAAGGTTACAGAAGTACCGAATATTGTCAAAAATATGTCATGAATAGTATTTATTTCGATTGCTTTTAAAAATTAATTTACAAAATATTTTTCAATATTTCGGAAGAAAAGAGAAAAAAATACAAAAGCTGGAAACGGTTTTTAACTAGACTTTTTCAGAATAGAAAAAATGTACGTTTCTTCCCTTAACACGATTGTATTATTATTATTATTACCAATTTCACTGTAAATTTTATGAGAAAAATTATTTCCCCACAAGCATCTTTCTAACACTCAAAATTATTACTGCATTGTACTTCGCAAAGTACACAATTTACCTCCTCAATTTTAAACTGCAGTAAAAGTAAGCGACAGCGTTAAAACCGCACAGCCGCCAAAATGGCACTAAACCTGTCGCATGAAATAGAAATTATCATCAACCGGTTGCATCCGCGGGAAAAAAAGAATCAAACGCCTCGGAAAGTGATATGCAATCGCCGCATAAATCCCACGTGCGCGTCGCGCGCGAGAGCTTGCATCATACGTCCGCATTAAAATCGCGCTCGAACGGCCACGTAAGCTCGGGGCGCCGCTTTCCGAAACTGCAGCATCACGGAGACGCGAAAAAAAAACTGCGCCGAAACAAAGGCCCCCGAAAACAATGCGCGAGCCGCCAATATGCACAGACCGTCGTTAGACTCCCAGGAAATACGCGAGAACCGGAGAAAGAAAAAAAAAAGAATACATCGCTTATCAGCGATTCAAATGCGCCGCGAGAAAGGGGTCCCCTTGATTAGCAAACAATATTCGCGAGAATCGCACGCGACCGGCACGTGCGCCGCATGTAGACGTCGAATTTACACTAACGAGCGGTGGATTTAGTAAACACAAACGTAAATATACGATTGATCAAGAACAGCAAGTAAATATAGGAAAGGAGGAGACGCGTCGCTCATGTATGTATACCCTCGGCTGCCTTTGATTCTGATAGAACGTTTCAAATAATTGGAACGTCGCTTGAAAATTTCTAGGTGCTAGACAAGGTTGCACAGTTTTGCATCCTTATCTAACATCTACAAATTTTCAAGTATCGCTGCAGTTATTTGAAAACGTTCTATCAAAATCAAAGGCAGCCGAGTGTACACATACCAAATCTTATAGGTACGTGTGTAAGTCTCTTGAACTTGCGCGCGCGCTTCTTATCAGCGCGCTTGCGACATCAACCCGCAAAATTCGCTCGCCGTCTCCGTTCGATCTCCAACGTCGATCAGTAGATCGCCGAAACTCGGCGCGATGGGTACGAGCGCGAGGGTAGCAGGTGGAAGCGTCGCAGGCGCTCGGAAAATCGGAAAAAATCGGCGCCCGCGGCGGCGGGCCGCGCTGATAAGAGGAGCGACGTCGCGGCCGAGGAGTAGCGCGAGTGGGCGACCGGGAGCGGGGCGCGCATGCGCCGCCGGCGGCGGCCGTGCAATTGTTTTCCGAGTTAAAAACGCGGCGCGAACCGCGGCGGGCAGTGTGCGCGCGCTACCGCCAACGAGCGGCCACTCGTCGTCGCCGTCGCCGTACCCGTCAGCCTCACCGATGCGCCCGCCCCGAGTCGCCCCGTTCCACGCCAGCAGCAGCATGGTCGGCACCGTCAGGTCGGCCGGGCCCAAGCGCGTCAGGCCCGACGCGCACAGGCAAGCCCGTTACGCACTGTACGTCGATCAGAGTGTCTCTCGCGCCGCGGTGCTTGCGACTTTCGAAAGACGACGGGTTCCTTTCGCACTGCCTGCAAGTTTTTTTTTTTTTTTAACTGGTGTGTTCGGGTGCTTGGTTTTAATGTCGGTTGAATGTCACTGAGTATTGGTGGCCTTTTCGGATATTCGCTAGGTAAAGACGCCGGCTACTGTGCTCTTTAAGTAGGTGTCTTGTATCTTCTGCTGAGTTAAGTGAATTTTTTTTTTGTTTTAAAAATTTTCGTCGGAAATTGAATTAAAGTTTACTTTCATAATGTAAAAGAGTGAAAATTTCAAAAAATCACTCTATTCGAGTATAACTTTTTACTTTATTTTGAGAACAAATTATATTTACTGTAGCTTTTTAAACTTCTTTTAGTGTAAAATTTCAATATATATATTGAAATTTGGTCATGGAAAGGTTAGAGAGTGTGTTTTAACCACGAGACACAAGAACCGGAGCAATGCCCTGTACTGATTCGAATTTCAAAACTGAACTTGCAGGATTTTATCTAAACGATCGTGGATATCAAGTAAATAAAATATTCTTAAGTAAATGTATATTTTTACAAAACAGTTTGTGATAGAAAGCTAAAATAGTATTAAAACTCGCTAAGACCAATAAAACATGGAGAGTATTTTGTGGCAAAAATTATTTATAAATTACTGGTTTAATAATCTTGAGATCAAGTAATATGTTTACAGCAAACATCACCAATACGTAAACAAAATTGCTCAAAAAAGTCGTAATTTTTATCAAAAGCTCTCTGCGTTTACCATCATAAAATTACCCACCGCTTCGATAAAAGAAAATAAACAAAGCGCAGTGATTCACTTTTTCTCTAAATCGTTAGCCAATAAAATCCAATCCTCGTTATCTCTACTTCAACTACTTAGCCTCCATTTGGCGCAAAAGCCGATACTGTAAATACCGGCGGCGCGGCACTCGACTTAATCCGCGCGGCAATCTGCATCGCGATTAAAGTGCGTGTATCAGTTCCATTAGCACCTGCGCGAGGAAGCGGCGGGCCGGCAAAAAATCGCGGCGATCGGCAACCTCGAGCGGCAAATCATTAACCCGAGGATGACTTACGCTGCGTGAGCTTGCCAATTCTAAGCACACGTGCGCACGTGACAGCTTGGATCGGCCGCGCGCCCGAAAGGTTCTCGTTCGAATTTTCGAGCTCGAAAGCTCGGGACGCCGCCTCGTTTCGGCGCGCGGGAAGTGACGCGAATCGTTGATTTGCAAATGTGCAATACGTGTCCGCTCGCGCGACTTCCTTAGGTATTGTCAATTTTCTTTCTTTTTTTTTTAATTGACGCGAGGGGATAATCGATCTGCGGAAATTGACGGCCGATGCGTATCTTATTTTCTGTCAAGCTCGATGGCGCGTAATTTAGCGAGAAATTAGAAGATGTAATTAAAGCGGATTGCATAAACTTTGAAGAGAGAAAAAAATGCCGGGGCTCTTAATTCGAGACGTAATCTACATATATAAATAATCGTAGGTGAACTTGGCAAAAAGCGGCGGATTATACTTTCATGATTGTTAATGAGTCTCTAGCAATAAGTTTCCTACTTCGTTTTTTCTTTCCGGAGCGATTCATGAAACTTAAATGCGTAACGTTGTATAACAGGCATCTCGATCGGAATTTACAAACGCACGAATGTGCACCGCGTTGTACATTTAATACTGGACACAAGTACGCGAGTACGTCGGAAGGAAAAAAATTGCCTTTCAAATCTGGAACTTTCGCGAAGCCGGCGACGCGCTGCGCTTTTGCATACTCAATGCAGCGCCGGAAAATTTTTCCATTTTCCGAATTAAAAAATCGGAGCGCGGCCGGACTTTACTGAGATCGGACGATTTTTTCAGGACCATACAAGATCCAGCCTCGCAGAGGCTCACCTGGTACAAGCCACCGCTCACCGTCCTTGTCATCAAGAAGGTCCGTGACTCGTCGGTGCTGCCGCCGTTTGTCCAGCTCGTCACATGGCTTATAGAGGTGAGTGTGAATCCCCCGGGGATTTTCGTTGATACTTTCCTCCTGCGAATCTCGCTTCATTTCTTCATACAGTTTACTATAAGAAACGGGATCGTACGGTTTTTTTAAATTACTATTCTGGTTTTTGAGAAAAATGATTTTGATTCATATTTATTTATTTTTTAAAGGAAAGTAACAAATTAAATTTGAGGAAACCATGTGCCACTGTATTGGCAGCGGTTCTGTTTATTTGTTGAAGATTTTAGTAGACGTAGAAAAAAAGTGAGATATGATAAGTTTCGGTATTGCTTTCTTACTGTACACTGTGCGCGCGCGTCAGATTTCTGGTTCACCGGATGGAAATAAACTTCGAAACAATTTTGCTCAAAAATAAATAAAATTGAATCTCTCATTGATATTAATCGCTTATATTCGTGACCCTGAGCGATAGCACTATTCTCGTAAGAAATATCGATTAAACATTAATACAAAATTTCCCTATCAAATTTTTATTAAATCACGAGAACACTGCAATTTTATCGTTTTATCTCGTGAGAACATTGTAAATCACCACACGATAACAATTCATTTTTTTCACACGGTAATTTTTCTCGATGTATACGAGTTCTCCAACAACATAATTTTACAAAGTCCGGATTAGCACGACTTACATCCGCTTGCAAATCTCCTCCGAAGCTCCTACCGGTACCCCGAAAAAATCGGCATAACCAATCCCGTCAATTAGTCAGATTACCGCTCGAGTCCTCGGCGGCGGCCCGATCCTCATCCCTCGATCGGCTGATCGATAGCCGTCCGGTCGGGGCGTACGTGCCAGTCGATCGGGCGAGCGCCGATCGAATCGGCGCGCGCGCACCGCCGGGGGGCCATAAATACATAATTCGAGCTTAAGCCGATTACGGCCGGGTTGTCTGACCCCGCGCGATAAGTCGCGGCCGAGTGACGCGCGGCGGCGGCGGCAACGACGACTCACACCGACGACGAGAGGCGCGGCTAATCCGGAGGCTCGCCGGACGCAGGCTCACGGGGGGTCCTCGCGTGCAATTAGTCACTCGTTGCGAAAAAGCACCGGTTGGGCAAGCGCCCGCGGAGACGGAGATACAGGGAGCGCCGGGAAAATATTTGTCTCCGCGAGCGATCTTGTTTGCCGCGGGAGCGGACGGAGTGCGCCAGCGGCGGCTGGATAGCGACTGATCGTCAAAGAGATGCCGATTAAATGCCGCGTTAAGAGGTCACTGTGTGTTAAAATCTGTGAAATTATGTAATTATTAATATGGTACTTTTTTGGTAAAATGTTTAAATGAAAATATTTAAACATTTTTGATAAAGGAATTTCTTCTTTACCTTGACATTTGAATTTCTTCTTTACCTTGATATTTTTCTTCGGACGCAAATCATGATCTAAAGCTTTTCCTAAAATTTATGGGCTATATGGGTCTAAAATTTTCAGAATATTTTTTAATGATTACTATAACTAATCTGTACAACCTCTTTGAACATTCACATATGCAGATTTCTAGAATAATCAATAGAAAGATTTAAAATACCTTCTGATTTCTTTATAAAATTATACTGATTAAAAAAGTAATAAATTAATATGATATAATTATTTATTTGTTCCTTAAATCATTAACATAGTTATCGATATAGTTATGCATTTGTGTCACTATAAAAATATGGCTGTATCAATACCGATCATCGGTTGCCGTTTTGAACGTGTACGAGTTTGCACTTCCTTATAATTTATAAATTATTTTCTTTTTAATAATTTATCTCATGAATATTGAAATATAAAACAAGTGTACATTCAATATTTATTATTAATGCCGTGAAATTGTAACTTCTACATTTACGAAACTAACAGCTTCGCTTATTTTCTGCGTCTCATTCGCTATGTAAGCGGCTTTTTTCAATGTTTTCTGTGTATTTTAGGAAAAGCGAATGGTCGTCTTCGTCGAGGCAACCGTCCTCGAGGATCCGGCATTGGCCAGGGATCTAAGGTTCCAAGGGGTCCGCGACAGGCTCCAGACCTTCAGGGATGGCACCGACGATCTCCAGGTAATTGCTTTGACACTCTTACAGATCATTTTTCTTATTTAAACACTGGTAGCTGCGCAGGATCGTAATTATGTATTATGACATTACCGCTGCGTCATTAGATAGAAAAAAAACGTATAAAAAAATTAAAATAATTTATTTCTAATGGTTTATGGTCTGTAGAATGTTGAAAAACATATTATAACGACCTATAAACAAATGTTTTTGTTTTCTGTACGTAATTTACGATTGTCACTTAGAATCAGTACTATTACAAAATCAAATTTTCATTAGTTTTTTTAAACCTACTTTTAGAGATGAGCTTATAATCGTACTTTTTGTAAAAGCTATATAAACTGCATGACAGAAGTGTTTACTTGAAAAATACGTCAGTATGCCGTCAGAAAATATGGAGATGCCCGAGAACGAATAAATAAAAAACAAACAATCGACTTTACCTTTGATGCTTTAAATGCTTTTGATTCCAATGAATTAACTGAGTATTGAAGTCGAAAAATATAATATTTTTTTAACTTACCCCACAATATAAGCTATACTAGTTGTACAGATTGTATGCGAATTTATATATTAATTTATTTAATCAGTAAATGATCGAAAGAAAGCAATTAAATTATTAAATAGAAATTGACTATTTACGCAATTATCTTGCGATCAAGTGACACGTATAAACAATCTTAAAAGTCAAACAAGTAAAATGTAACTGAAACAATAAGATAGACACTTATTCTACTTAATCAACGTCAAAAAATTTATCAGTAACTGGAGAATGGCTGACTTTCAAAAAGCAACAATTCGCTTATTCATACTTTCGTAGCTTCTAGAAATTACGATTTTCCTCGGACATTACCTAACAGATCACTCGATTCCAAGTAGCTACCACTAACCCCACAGTAATTCTCATTAGAAAAACTAACGGCGTTACTCGAATTTTGCAGGACCGCATCGACTTCATCGTGTGCCTGGGCGGTGACGGCACGCTGCTGTACGCGAGCCTGCTGTTCCAGCAGTCGGTGCCGCCGGTGATGGCGTTCCACCTGGGCTCGCTGGGCTTCCTCACGCCCTTCGAGTTCGACAACTTCCAGGAGCAGGTGACCAACGTGCTGGAGGGCCACGCCGCCCTGACCCTGCGCAGCCGGCTGCGCTGCATCATCATACGCAAGGGCGAGGAGGGCCAGCCGGCCAAGCCGCCGACGAACCTGCTGGTGCTGAACGAGGTGGTGGTGGACCGCGGCCCCTCGCCCTACCTCTCCAACATCGACCTCTTCATCGACGGCAAGCACGTGACCAGCGTGCAGGGCGACGGCCTCATCGTCAGCACGCCCACGGGCTCGACGGCCTACGCCGTCGCGGCCGGGGCCAGCATGATACACCCGTCCGTGCCCGCCATCATGATCACGCCCATCTGCCCGCACTCGCTCTCCTTCCGGCCCATCGTCGTGCCAGCCGGTGTCGAGCTCAAGGTGCTCTTTCTTCCATTATTTTATAGGAAAAATAATGTGCATCTAGGGCGTAAAGTGGCTCTTTTTAGAATGAGTGTGCAGCAGATCGCACTCCGTATAAAAAGACCCACTAGCTTTAGATACTCGTCACATTTTTTATGTCATAAGATTAATATTCGTTTAAACTATTTTTTAACGATCATCGATTTTTCCTAAAAATATTCGAGAATAATTTTCATGAAAAGCGATCTCTTTTTTATGTCGATGTGTCTATATATGCTTTAAGGTCAAAATTGATTATGATGGTTTGCTAAAATGATTTAATTGAAAATTTGATAAATGAATGTTTATCGGTTGAGGTTGCATAATCGAAGTGATAGAGCTAATCGGGATTTATGATAAACCGATAAAGCAAATGAGTTATTTTTAAAGAGGCGAACAAAAGAACTACCGGACATTTTTTCTTTCCTTGTAAAGAATAAACGAGAATTTATTGTGCAAGTTCATGAAACTAGTTATGACGTTTTGTCAGAACAAACAACGAAGTAAAAGCTTCAAGTTTGTGTATTAAGTTGAAGATAAAACTAAAAACTAAACTAATTAGAGAAGAAGATAAATTCTTAATTATTGTAAGAGAAGAACTGTGTTAAAGATTTTTTTATCAATTATCTAAAAAAAAAAAACAAATTTAAACTCAATCACGAATGAGACAAAGAAATAAAAAAATACTTTGTAAAGATTACTGTTAAATTCAAAGTGGATCAAAGAAATTTAAGCTTAGTATATATGTCGCCTTAGAAGAAAATGTAGATATCTACTTATTATCAATCTTAAGATAATATGAAATATTAAAAATATGTATGATGTCATTTTTCAGTGAAATGACAATACATTTTCAAAAGTTTTTAAAATACATACGTGAGATAAAAGTAAAAACATATTTTCTGAGAAGAATAGAAATAAGTATTTGCCATTTTTTTCTGTAAGAAAAAGCAAATCTGAATATTCTTCTTCTAAGGTGTCAATACATAAGCTGGATTTCTATAAATCTTACAAAAATTTGTATCGAGTTTTTAACAAAAAAAAATTATGCCACCAGATTTCAGTATCGCCAGACAGTAGGAACACATCGTGGGTATCCTTCGACGGCAGGAATCGACAGGAGCTCTTCCACGGTGACAGGTGAGCAAAACAGGATCCTTACTAATCGAGGAATTTCCTCTTTTTCCAGATCATGGCGAACAGCAACGCCCGCAGCACAGCCTACGTCTCCTTCGACGGTCGCAATCAGCAAGAGCTACGCGTTGGGGACAGGTCTGTCCTCTCGATCAGACACTTATCTAAGCTCTTCTCGAACTTGACTTAAAAAATAAATTTCACGCCTTCTTATTCTGGCATTCTCCTTACGTACTTCACATGTTTGTAAAAAAAATCAATGTAATTTCAAATTAATCGATTCGATCGCCGCAATGATCAAACAGCTGTGAGAAAGCTGCGTCTTTGTTGCAATCGAAGGGTTACTTAGTGAGCGACGCGAATGAGAGCTGGGCTGCGGGCTATCGCTGTTCAGGTGATGGGTGATTTGTACATTTTCTTTTACTTATTTCCCTTTTTTCTTTTCATAGTTATTTCTTCCATTGTTACAGATATTGCATGAGTCAATTAACAAGTTTATCACATTTAAAAAAAAGACTAACTTTGGATCGTTGAGTAATGCTTTGTTTAAAAAATAACAAAAAGATTATAGATTAAATTGAACAAATCTGCATGTCTGCTTTTAACTATTGAAAACTAAAGCCGTCAATGAATAATGTTGCTTAAATTAGTTAACTATTGCAATCAAAACCAGTCGTCATAGTTTACTAAACAAAAAAAACGCTTTAATTTTTCTGAAATTATGCACGCAAATGAAAAGGAAGTTCAACGATCCAAAAAATCGAACGCAGACCCGAAGCAATTGAAAACACTAACGACGAATAATTTAATTTCAGCCTCAGCGTAACAACGTCGATTTACCCGGTGCCGTCGATCTGCGCCGCGGACCAGATCACCGACTGGTTCGACTCGCTGGCCGAGTGCCTGCACTGGAACGTGCGCAAGAAGCAGAAGCACCTGGACGAGCTGAGCGACCTCACCCACTCGTCGAGCAACGACACCCTCGACTCCCTCGACCGCGACAGCTAGAGCTCGGCCAGCCCTCCGGCAAGAGAGAGAAAGAGACAGAGGTAGCGCGGAGAGTTGCCTGGAATAACCGATGCCAACGGCGCCCTGACGGCGTCGTCCCGATCATATATATAGTGATAAACGAAAAATGAGAAAAAAATATATGTTTACACAACGTGCAGTTATTAGACGATGTTTTTTTTTAAGGAGGGGGACCTGAGGTGTCCCTCGAGCAGAAGAGTGCGAGTGTGCAATTGATTGCGAGCGCGAAAGAACTTGTCGAATGTCGTTTCAGTGTGCGCGCGTGTGTGCCGAGAGTAACCGTGTGAGTGGATTTTATTTTAACTAAAATTTTATTATTCGCTATTGCTATTATTTACTGTTATTTTATTATTCGGTATGCGATTTATTTTACTGTTTGTATCGATAAGATTTATGATTAGTGCTAATGCTATTTTTATTATGAATATCATCGTCGTGAAGCAAAAATGGAATTTCGTGTGAGTCGCGGTAAATGTATCGTCCCATTAAGATGCAAGACAATATTACGTACATCATGTTCCTCGATCAAATGAGTTATAGGAATCGTTGAAGAGAATTAGCGTGCGCTAATATTATTAAGGAGTAACATTAAATTACCATTATTTCTCGTATCCGTAAGAAAAAAATCTCATCTAGATGAACTTGTTGTAAATGTTAAATGATATTTCCTATATTCTTTTTAATAAAATAATTTTTTTACATAATTAGTGTTACTTATTCTGTTTCATCTGCTTTTATATGTTAACCCACTTACGCCTAGTGGAATGAAAACATCTCTAATACTGAAGAATTCAAAATAGAATGGCTTGTCTACACCGCATATAAAGTCGAAAAATTGTCCATACTAATGAATGATTACAGAGAGCTCGTCGTACAAGAATTTCTTTTGAACGATTAAAACCTTAAAATAAAACGAAACTTATATTTATAGCGAACAGAATTTTTGTTGTTTGTATTTATAACGTAATTCTTCGCCTTCGACCGATGCTTGTGAGGAAATCACTTAATACAAATTAAGAGACGCAATTTATTTTTTTGTTAAATTGATCTTCAGTATGCTGATTATATCGGAAAAAAGAGAGAAGAAGAAATAGATGTCGATTGTAGCAGTTATTAATTTACGCTATTTTTCACCTAAATAAACAATGGTATTCTTGATTTTTATAAATGAAGCGCAATCTAAGTCAGAATGTACATTGCAGTAGTGTCACTGCAAAATTAATTTTCGTTTTTCCTTGTATTTAACTTAATTTGCACTATTATACAAAAAACATTTTTCACGTTTTTTTATTAACTTATTTCATAAAAATAATAATATGAAAACGAAGTGCAATTAGTTATGGTGATATCTTAAACAGGGATATTAACAATAATTAATTAAAAAACCAAATTAAAAGTTGTAACACAATAAAAGTGAGTTAATTTCTGAGCAAAGATAAGTAGCCCCACAACTGCAGTGCCGCAACTCTATTAATTAAAACAACTAACATAAACTTTAATGACTAAAAGAAAAGAAATCTCGCTAACATATTCCAGAATTTACTTAAAAGTGGTTCACGTTAACTAGCAAGGTTGAAGCACAGCTTTCAAAAATATTGCAGTGAACTTTCCAAGAGTGACCTAGTCCTCGACACAGCGTGTTTTATGCAGCAGGGCACGTTGACCTTGGGTGCAAGCTCCTAACAGAAAAATAATTAAAACAGTCGATTAATTTTTTCATTTTTTTCTGTAGTTGCGTGCAGTCATGTTCTTTACTAGAGGATACTTTTACTTTGCGTTACCTATTATTCAGCTGCTTTATCTCTCTTCGAGCATTTTTCGCGATGGATTTTTAGACCTTGCTTTGATTGAAAACTCTTACTGCAAAAGAGGCAGATAGCATCTACCTTCTCCTTGTGCGTCTGAAGATGTCGCTTGAGGTTAGTTGAACTCATCTGCTTTGCACAATACGGGCACGACATCTTGCAATGGACCGCTCGTCTATGAACATTCAGTTTAAGGGATGAAGGGAATTTCTTGTTGCACTGCTTGCACTCAAAAAATAGCAGGCTCTTGAGAGTCAACTCAAATCTCCTCACTGACTCCTGCTTTGCGGACACTAAAGACATAAATTAATATCATTATAAATATTTAAATATAAATTGTTATTGCATGAATTATATTAATACGTAATAATTACAACACAAACCTGCATCATTCAGCGGTTCTTCAGTAACAATTTTGCCGACTTCTATTTTTTGTTCGTCCCAAATTTCACATTCTTCTTTAACAAAGATCGAATTTTCTGGACAGGAGTCTGTAATGTGAATTGTATCATGTAAGAATGTACAAAAATTAATTAAAAATTTAAACCAAAACATTGTTTGAATGCTGCAACTTTTTGTTGATATCGGTAATTTCATACTGAGTTGAAACTTGCAGTTAGAACAAAATTATCATTTAAATATTAATAAGAAAGATTTTTTTTATTTTAAGCAGTTATTCACAAATATACAAAAATTTACAAAAAGGGAACAGACGAAGTCAATATAATTATTGCAGCAATACTCATAGATAATAATATTACAAATTCGTAGTAAAATTTTGGATATACTACTATGAAAATCGGATTCCGAGACACTTATTTATAAGCGGTGACACTTATTTACTAGTTTATTGTTAACATATTACATTTAGCAGTTAATAAAAAGCAAATTAAGAAACATTTTATATTAAGAAAAAGGTAAATGTATAAATTGTAATATAAAAGAAAGTATAAATTATACTGACATCGTAAAAAATGTATTAGTAAAGTTTTATAAAACATTTATATAAGTATTTATATTAGTAATTCTGCACTCACATCATCGCCGTATCATAATCTACCAATTCAAGCTTTTTACACAGCAAGCGATACGAGGAACTGACGAAAGCGCAATATCAAAAGCTACAGTTAATTGTTGCATGCCAATGTGCACCAGTCCCCGTGCTTCTTCTGTTGCTTACAAGTTTTGAACTCCTTCGCACAGAAGTTCCTCTACGTGGTGTGCTTCACGCTGATGTGCTTCCCTTAGTGCATCCTTGAAGCAGTTGCAATCATTTTTCTTCGGTCCAGGCATCGCCAGTCTCGTCGCAACTCGGACAGAAAGATTTTTTTGGTTTAGTTTCTCTGATGAAAATAAATAATTAAACCGACCTGTATAATTCAGAGAATCTTGTGTAATATCTTCGTCATAAGTAAGTACATTTGTTATTAGATCCAAGCTACGTATTTCTCATTGATAGGGATGGTAGGAGCCCTTTTTTAATTAAGTACCGTTATTTTATTATTTATGGAATTTACGACAAAAACTACATACTTAATAATTAAAAATCTTTCTTGACATTTAGGTATTTCTCGATATAACATATACTAGAATTAATCTTTCTAAAATTATAATACTTTCGAATGAAAATAATAGAAGTAATCTACAAAAAAAAACAAAATTAGTTTAAAAAATCTTAAAATTTGCTTTTAATTTCTAATCATTTTAAATAAGACTTTTGATTACTTTATATCGAATACATTTAGTTGTCATGACATGTTAACTCGGCGTCAATCAATGATACTTACAGGATTTAAAATAAGGATTCCTTATGGAACAGAAAAAAAAGGTATAAAAACAGTTCGGGTGCCGAAATAACATACATCAGTGCCAATGAGTTCTTTTTACAGTTCTTTTTATTTATTTCAATTATAAATATTACAAAAGTTGTCACTTAGAAATGCTTTCACTGAAGATCCATAATATCATTTACAGTTGAAATTAAAATTCTACTTCGACATCTTCGAATAAAAAAAAAAAATAATGTAAAAAGCTTACAATGTATATGATTACATGATTAAAGTAAGAGTACGATAAACTCATGACCTAATGTATAAATACTTTTATAAAAATAAATGAGTGGCACTTAACCTAACAATAGTACGATTAAAGTCACAGGTCACAATATCGGCTGCTTTCGGAAGGATAATCTTCATAAAAACTGTAGTTCATCTGCGCTATGTCATGTACATAACTATAACGAGGAAAAAATAAGTTTCTTAAATACTACGGGAAGTGAACTAAAAAACATGGCACAATGATAAAAAAAGTGTAATCTCGTATACGAGGAGTGATTGTGTGAGACAAAAAAAAAAGAATAAAATAAAAATCTATGCATAAAAAAATCTATTGCAGTCTATAAATACATCGATACAGGAACATAACAGAAAATAATATCACGTTGTATAAATCTTTGAAGGACCGGTGTGGATAAATAATATTATTTAAGTTGCAGTAAGTGGCAAACAGTCGAAAGTAGGATATGACTATAGGAACTAACAAAAAGGAGCTGTTAAAAGAATGACGATTTTATGTATAGCATTATTGCAGCGGAGAAGTTTTATATACGTTCAGGTGGTGAAAATTTTAAACGCTGAGGAGAAAAATTTCTTGCTTTGGGGGCATAATACTATTTCGTCTTAGGGAGAAAATGTTAAACATCGTTTAAATTGGTAAACGAAAAATATGTTTGTTAGATGTAATAAATTAAAAATATTCTATTGCCGTTACTACAGTTTTTATAAAGATTTGAAACATTTGTATTCTCATACATGTAAACTGTCTTATGTACATCTATTGAAAAAAATCAATATTTTAATATTGTATCTAAGAAACACTGTAAAAAATATAGTGTTTTTTTCGCAATATATGTATAGATATATATATTCAGAATTTTGATCGTATTTAAAATTTTTCTTTAATCACTAATTAAAGATTTACGTTTTAATATTAGAAGTTTAAATTTATTAAAAAGCTGCATTTTTTTTACTTATGCTTTTACATCCTAAATTACTCGAATATATTTAATAATTTTGTAAGGCACTTACTAAAAATAAAAATTAAATTTTTTTTTCGCATCTCTCCACCTGCCTTTGAACAAAATTTTTAGAAATTCATTAACTGTATATTGATTTTCGATAAATTTATCTTTATCTTAATGAATGTGCACGAGTCAAACTCTTTTGAGTCTTTACAAGACTATTCGTTTTTTTAAATTTATATCTATCACAGCTGGTGTTTCTTTGTAAATATTTCCTGCATTTTAAAAAATATGACTTTTTGCATACAGTTATTTATGAATCGAAAAAAGTTCGTCAGATTACAATCCCAATTACCAGAATTTTGCAATGCTCTGCTTATCGTAATAATTTAATAAGTAGTAATAATTGATTAATTTTTTTTTTAATATAAATTTTAAAAAGGGCAAAGATTAAAAACGAAGCTATTATATAGTTTTACTTAATAATATACAGAATGCCAATTATCCTCGAGGCATGCTACTTTTCAAAAAAGATTTCTTTTCTAAACATAAAGCTACACTAATAAAAAGAATGATTTTTTTTTTGCGTCCAAGGGAAAAACCCGTTGGGTCCGCTTTGACTGCAAACTTAAAGTTTGAATCTTCGGAGCATGTTTTATTTTTAAAATAAAGCCTGTTTTTTTTTTCTTGTCGGGGCTAAAAATCCCATCGAGTTCAAAACTCTGTACCAATCTTCAGCCATTTACGACCGCATCGCCCTTATCAATTTTGTAAAGCTTAGATTTTCGTAAAAAGAAAAAATCACGAGTATGCATATTTGCGCTTAATTGTTAATACAGATGTATGTATAGTAACATAAAAAAAATCGTAAAGAATTGTTTATTTTAGTGATTTTTTTAGTGTTAGCGTGACTAAAACATCTTCAACATTTTGATCTTCATTTGAGTATAAATGCAAAATCACAGCTTTCAGCTAATGATCGTACAACTTAATCGTTTCTTTGCTTACTTAATAATGGAAAAGTTCTTTGTTTATCCTAAGAAAATATAAAATTTTCAATATCATTATGTTAAAAGCTATTCGTCAAACTCGTCCGTCGAAAGCTCCGGTTACGGCCGCGCGATATCCCCATGCCGCTGCTGAACTTGCAAATAAAGTGAAGTGACTAAAAAACCTGAGCACTTTTTGTCATTGTACTTTTTCATTTAAAATAAAAATTCTGTAACTTGTGCTTTAGCTCACTCGACGTCGCGCGTCGCAACCCTCAAAGCCGTTATCCGAACGTAGTTACCTTTTCGTCTTCCACATACTTACAGACGCTGTTGTAAGTAATACTTGCTCTATTAAAATGTATAAGCACACAATCTGAATAAAAAATTGATAGTCGAAACTAAAATGCGAAATTAAGTAAAATTCAATTTGTTCAAAAGAAAAACCCCTTCTCGAGCAAAAAAACACTTAAAAATGCTTAGTCAATGATTAAAAAAAAAAAGGTCAGTAAAAGCCGTGCCAGCGTGGCATCAACCCCGCTAAAATAAAAGAAAAAGCTCCGCGAAGGAAAAAAAATCTTTTCAAGACTCCCTTCTTATTTTTCACAGAAAAAAGTACCCCACGCGCCGACGCTCCCCGCCCATCACATGGGCGAGCTCGCGCCGATCCGCATCTCCGAGATAAAAAAAAAAATAGACCGACGAATAAAAAGGAAAAAAAAAATAAAACAGAAACGAATCACAGAAAGCCAAAAGCAATTTTTCACCCAGATTGCGCGGCGCCCTGGACTCTGCCCCTCTCCTCCCCCCCTTACTTCCGCTCGATCTTGTCCTTGTGCACGCGCTCGATGTGCCTGGCGACGTGCATCTTCTGCTTGGCGCGGTACGTGCAGTAGGGACACTGGAACTGCGGCTCCTTGCCGCACTCCCACTTGCGGTGGTTGCGCAGGCTGCTCTTCAGCTTGTAGACGCGGCCGCAGTCCTGGCAGGCGAAGTCCTTGGAGTCCGGGCTGCCCAGCATGTCCTTGTCCGAGGAGCCGCTGCCGCTCGACGAGCGCCAGACGATCGACGGGACGTACCACGAGTGCCAGGACGAGGCCGAGCGGCGCAGGTCGGCCAGGCTCAGGTTTTGCGCTGCAACAGAGAGAACAGAATTTTTGGCGACGCATTAGACAGCGGACGTGGTGGCAACGTTTTTTTTTTTTGGAACGACGTCGTTTGGAGTGTAGACTTTCTTTTTTCGTTTCTAAGGGCTAGAGTCAAAGCGTTATTGGGGTAAGATGTCAATGCCGAGGACGAATGTGTGTGTGGATTTTTTTTTTCAAAGGTGGAGTGTAGAGCAGAATAGTGAAGGCCGTCCGGTTTGGTAAAATAAACGAGTAGCTGAAGCAAAAGAAAAATTAATTTCTAATCGGAAGATGCATACTTATTTGCTAGTAGTTAAATCGTGCGAGAGTTTTGAAGTATTAGTTAGTGAATATTATTTATATATTAGATTTTATTTCATTTTTTTTATTTTTTTTATTAATAAAAAAAAATACAAAATAAATGCGTTAAAAGTTTTGCTTGTTCTCTGCTCTCGATTTCTAATGCAATTTTTACTTTGATATTGTTTTCGGGCTGTACTTGACTAATGAAATCGTGAATGCTGTTAATTGCAGGCTGCAGTTAATCTAAGTTTTACCTTTGCTACTGCATCACCTAAAAAAGAAATGCAATGTTAGTAAAATTTTTACAGTTCGCAGGCTTTTATTTATTGTATTTCAACGAGGCGAAGTTTGATATTTGGGTTTTTCATTTTAAAAGAAATTGAAATTGAACATTTTTTAAAAGTTTTTTAATTTAACGTATAAGAGTAAGTACTACACATACAAATCGGTAAAAAATACTTATGTAATAAAAAATCGTTTTATTAAACTTGTATTATAAAAAGTTTAAATGGATACAAAAATATATGTGTATAGTAGCGACTTAGAATACAATTTTTTTTTTTAAGTTTGTTGATCTTGTTATTTGTGGTGTCATTTTTATTTTACAAAAATTAAATCTAATGGTATAAGTCGGAATGTACAAACCATTTTTTATTAATTACTACAATATCGCTGAATAAAGTGTCATAATAAAGTGTCTAATTTCTAACTTACAAAAATACAAAATAAGTTGTGTTCATTTTATAATGGTCTATTAAATTGAATCCACTCCTGAGTGGTATAAAATGATCAATTGAAATTTCAATTAGCTCCAACAGCTAACGAGTTAAAATGTACAATTTTTCATTTATGTAATAAGCATTCAAAAAATATTTGCTTATAAAATTAAATTCATTAAATTTTACGTATATTTCCATGATTCGTATCAAAAATACAATTCATCACGTCTCGATTAATCATGACACATATTACAAAATTTATCAAAAATATCCAATTATTAATACAATGTAGGTACAAGACATTGATCTAACCCTAATTTATACAACTATTAAAAAGTAGTAGTAAAAAAATATTCCCTCGCAAAGGAATTGAATTTTCATATTAAACACGCAAAAAAGAATTTTAATAAGATGGTTTATGAGTCATCTTTTACAATCGCATCTTCAAAAGAAATAAATGGTAAGCTCTGATTGACATGCTCGCGAAGCTTGCAACGGAATGATCGCTATAGGAAATGTCGGTACATATCGGTACGCATCGCCGTGAAAAAATCACAATAATAATAATCGCTCTAAACTATTCTCCAAGGACCTCTGCATATATAACGAACAGAATAAGTTGTAACTTTAAGAAAATTATATTATTCGTATACTTCAATAAAAGAGTAATAAGGTCTGCGCTTCGTATGTATAGATGTACAAAAACATTGAAATTTTCTAATTACAGCTTATTTTTCTTTCTACTTGGAGGCTTCATATTTCTTTCAGTGTAAATTCGCCGGTAGATATTAAATCTTTACTGAACTGTACTGAAATTCGGTCGCTTTATTGGTTTTAGTTAATCTCGCTGCAGTTCAGTGACTATCCAAGTGAGTTCTCCGACAGACATGCAGAGGATAAGGTGATCGCTTAAAAAAGAGCTCGCGGAAGAAAAGTTAAGACACAGAGGAGCGAAGTAAAGAGCGAGGAGTTTAAAAGAAGTTTGATGAAAAAAAAATTATGAGTAAATAAATAAACGAGTGGAGATTGTATGAACAAGTGAGCGATCGCAGGACAATCTCGGGGCGTCGCGCTCCGATCACTTCTGGTGGTGGCGCTTGAGGTGCACGGTGAGGTTGCCGCGCTGCCTCGCCCGGTACGGGCACTGCGGGCACTGGAAGCTGGGCGGCTTGTCGCCGCACTCGAGGGTCTCGTGCCGCCTCATGGTGCTCTTCCACCGGTAACCCTTGCCGCAGAACCGGCAGTGGAACTCCATGGGCTGCTGGGACTGCGGGGCCTGGCGCTGCTGCTTGCCCGGCTTGCCCGGCTGCTCCTGCACCAGCAGCATCACGTCCTTGGCCGACTGGAGGCCGCTGGCCTGCTGCGTGGACACGAGGCCGAGCGACGCGGCGAACATCAGCGAGTCCAGCGAGCTGTCGTTGTAGATCTCGAGGCTGGCCGGAACCGGGGCCTGATGCTGGTCGCTTATGTGGCTGCGCGTCAGCGGACGCTGCTTCTGCTGCTTGCGGTTGCGCCGCAGCAGCGAGATCATGCTCAGTCTGCTGGTCTTGCCTGAAACTAAAGCGGGTAATGCGGATGAGTCGTGTGTGGCGGACTTGCGAAGCTCCGGCGGGGCTCGACGTCGCGGCGAGGAGGCCTGCGGATTAGCGAGTCTAGGCGGCGACCTCGAAAAGTGAAATTTCTCGCGCGGAGATAATGCTTCGATAAAAATTCCCGTTTCGTTAGTAATCTTGAGATCGAGCGATCTGTTTGATAAAAATTACCAACCAATGACGTAAAAAAATCTTAGTTTTTTCTCTAAATTTTATTCAGTGATAAGTCAGTAACTGATCCGAAAAAAGTGTATATACACTGCAAAATTAGTGACTATTCACTGTATTCACTTATTTTGCAGTGTGTATATACACTTTTTTCGGACCAGTTGCGGACTTATCACTGAATTAAATTTAGAGGGTTGAGTAATTTTTGCCGAACAGATCGCTTGATTTCAAGATTAGTAAGTGCACAGTAATTTTTACAACAAAATGAAAGTAATTTTTATCCAATCATTCTCTCTGCGCGGAAAACCAGTGCAAATCAAGTTCGCTCATTTTCGGTGGATTTTGTAATTGCGCGCAATTTGCACTGGGATTTGAGGAAACTTTTCCGTTTCACTTTTAGAGAGCGCCGTTTTAATAGTAAAAAATAATTGCGGGGATAAACGGTAAGCACGATTATATAAATATGATTACATAAAACTTAAAAACTTATACATGCAGGATGAAACGATTTTTTTATTGATCCGCTATTTATAAGTATACTAATCTAAAACGGAAGAGTGTAAATGTTAGTTGTAAAAAAAAATAAATAAAATGGGGATGTAAAACATGCAAAAATAACGACTATCCAATACTTTAACAGGAAATACCAGCACCAAGAAAAAACTAACGGTACATAATCGCTTTTAAAGTAAAATAAATGGGGTTTGGGTGATCATTTTTAATAAATAGTTTAATCAAACGAAAAGCTTTATTGAGGCAAAAAAATTAATTTTGTAAGTATCATTTTAGAATGACATTGAAATGAAAGCTCGGGTTCAGTAAGGAAATAAGGTTAGCCGTGATCGTTTTGTATTATTTTATGTACAATTGTAAAAAAGTAGTCGTAAAAATTTGCCAGAAGAATGCTGCTCCAAAATATCAAGTGTGGCGATTTAGTCGTGTAATCAATGATTTCCTCTTCGTTAAAATGATTTTTATAAAATTTAGTACATAGTACTTTTGGAAGAATGTACGAAACCTGAAAAAAACTTAATTTAAAATAAAATTAGCACATTGAATTGACGTACATTCATAACTTTGCATATATTTAAATTGAATAAAATTAAATAAATTGAAGAAGGGTCATAAAATAAACTCGTATATGGGGTTACGGGGCAACTCTTTTAAATTTTTTTGTCGGGGCAGAGCGGGGTGTGGGGTAGCATTTATTAAAAGGGGCAACCATTATTATTTATTATTTTTTTTTGTTAAATAATAAAATATACATATACATTTAGCAGAAAAATATTCTTCACACCTGAAACGCACACAATTTAACATCAAATTATTACTAATTTTGTAATAATAAGAGTTTAACAGTTTAAAATTAATTAAACTTTTGTTGTTACACATTTCTAAGTACAACACGTGCTTTTGAGCGTGAAAGCTTCGGCGCTAATTACTGACGAAACCGAAGCAGTTTCACGATCGACCTGTATGAAGAATAAATTATTTACACAAACAGATGTTTATATATACTTAGCAAATGTAATAATTTTACACAATTGCAAATAAATTGCATTTATTTTAGTATTTCATATATTAAATTTTTATTTTACTAATATATGTAATATATTAGTTTATTATATCACTTTATTTTAATGTACAATAAAGTGTACACCTTTTATTATATATTCAATTCAATTTAAAATGTGCATATTTTAAAAAATACACTTGTGAATTGAATATGGTATTTGCAATGCATGCACCATTTAATTTGTTACAAATACCATTTACCTAAACTTATATTATTATAAATTGTGTGCTGATTAAAATGTAAACAGTTGTAAATATTAAATATATTTAATAACAAACGTTTATCAATAATTATAAGTTAAATACTAAGCTTAATGATTAAAAATAAATAATAGTCACAACACAATATCCTTATAAAATAAATAAAAGAAAATAAAAATATTAAATTAAGTACATTCCGAATAATGAATATTAAAATATAAATAAAAGCGTGAGTAAATGTAATATGATAAATAAATATGTACATATTAAAAATTATGAAAAAAAACGTGTGCAATAATGAAGCAAACGAAATAAAATCATTTCATTATTCGCACAATCAAAGCAAAATTCGATTATGTAGGCCACCAACTTGAATGTGATAGATATACGTCCTCCCCGTACGTGAGCAACAAGTAGTTTCCAAGTGGTGCATCCCTCGTACAACAAAGCACGCTTTTCACGTAAACAAGACACTCCTCCGATCAGCACTCCAGCAGCCTCGTCCATGGTCGTCCTCTCGGCCGGAAAGCTCCTCCGCGTGGTCCGGGCGTCCACAAGCACGGCGCCTTTTATTTCACGCGCAAGTCCTGCACCGCAAAAGGCACTTTTCCAAATAGGTTATGTCCTAACCTCTGGCGCGCACTCCCGTCCGATTTTCCAGCGTTCTAACCCCTCGCCGCCCCGGAGTCGTCCTCGTCGCACTGCTCCCCGGCACTCGGACCGCCGGATCGACGCCCGGCCGACGGTCCCACGCGAAAAGCGTCCCGCACTCCGGCGAAAAATCGCCTTGCGAAAAACCCACGCAAACAAAGCATCTCGTGTATCCACGCCGCCGCAAGGCTTCGCTCTCCCGTTGTGCGAGACTCGGCGGCGCGCGCAGCGCCCGGCCTGCCTCGGCACATCGGGCGGCCCTGTGTGTGCGTGGAGCGGCGCGCCTGTACCTGTGCGTGTGGCCTGCCGGCGTGCTCCCCCCACCCCTCCGGCCGCCGTAGAGATCCGGAGCGGCGGCTCCGAAATTCTCTCTCGCCGGGCCCTCCCTACCCTCCTTGCCGCCCCTCCCGCGCGGCGTAACGGTTTTTTTTTCGCGCAGCGTATTATACGCACACGCCGAGAAGCTTGATCGACCGCGAGAGTAAGAGAGAGCGAGAGACTTTATACACTCTCTTTCGCTCGGCGCGCCTCGCCGTTTTCGCCGCGTGGAAATTTTTTCGGAGCTTTGTCGGCCCCGGCCGAGGAATGCGGACGCCGTCGCCGTGGCGGTGCTTTACGCGCGCGCGCCTCTATTGATGGATTTTCGCGCGAGCCGAAGGTGAACGCGAAATTGAGATAACGGTGATGATTTCGGAGCCGAGACTTTTTTTTTCCTTCGCGGCTCCGATCGCCGGACCGACTTTTCATTCACCGCTCCGCCGCAGGTTAACGAGCGAATGATTGTCTTTGCACGAGCGGCTGAATGGGAGGTATAAGCGTACGCGCGCAAGTACTTTAGTGCGTGTGAAAATAGACTTGGTTCGAGAGGAAATGGCATAACGGTACACTTTTCGATAAACAGCGATGATTTGCTTAATTTGCGGGAATTTTTTTTATAGTACTGCGAATTTCTTAATTAAGTTCTATACATAGCTGTCGCCTTTCGAAGGAGTATATAATATGAATTAAAGATTATAACTATATTGTTACATGAACGAAAGTAAATGTGAATGGATATAAACTATAGATTTAAGGTGCTTTTTATTGTGAATGAGGAAAATTAGGATAAAGATTTATGCCTTTAGTAAAAATTGATTTTTATTACTATTTATTATTAATAAGTACTATATACAATGTGTTTCAATATTTACAAACAAAAAGTATCGATTTTTTATTTTGTTTTTCAAGAATTGTACATTGATATAATTCATTAATAATTATAATAACGAATAGAACAAAGTATTCCGAAGAAAGTGGACCGACTAAAAAAAAGGAATATATAAAGTTGCAGTTAGACGCGCAAAAGTAGCAAAACTAACTAAACTTAAGTCCCGAGTCCACTATTCCCTCTCGTCGTCAATTAAATCAATTTTCACCCATGATTTTTCTCCTCTCGAAATTAATTGTTTCTTGACCCTGACGAAACAACGGTATTAGCATAGCCCGGCTCTCCGATGACATCACTCCTATATAAAAGTACCGAATCCGCCGCGCATGGTACGCCGACCTCTTCCCGTCGCATAAACAACAAGGACAGGACAAAAAAAAGCTTAACAAAAAAAAAAGAGGAGAGTAGGAGCGCCGATTACCGATCGGCGTCGACCAGCTCGTCGTCGACGTAGTAGACGAGCGGCACGTCCGGGTGTAGCTTGCGTATGTGCTTGGCGAGGTTGTCCTTGAGCTTGCAGCGCTTGTGGCAGTAATAGCAGGCGAAGCGGGGCAGCTTGCCGCACTCGAAGTTGACGTGGCGGCGCAGGTGCTGGGCCCGCATGTAGTGCTTGCCGCAGCGCGGACACGGGTGACCGGGCTCCGCGTCGGCGGCCGACGGCCAGCGCAGGTAGACGCCGCTCGACCCTCCTGGAAAAAGCGAAAAACGACATGGTTTAGGGCGAGCTCTGGCCTGGGGGGGCGGGGTACAAATGCGCGCGCGCCTGCGGGGGGTCGCCCCCTTGTAATCGCACGGCTCGAACTTCCGCGCGTAAGTTCCTATACCTGTTGCGCGCTGCTTTTGTGCCGCCGGGGTAAAGCTGTATATACGGTCGGGGATTGGGATGCTTGCGATTGTCTGCGATGGGTGCACCCGGACGATTGCCGGGCTTTATGGCCGTTTGCCGGAATTTGCTCGAAATGGTTACTGGACTTTACCGACGTCGAAGTTGATTATTTATGTGTTAGTGGACGAGGTTGTGTTTAAATAAGGTTGGACTTTCGTTATATGGCGGAGCGAGTGCCTATATTACGGTGTCGGCGATGCTGCTGTGTCGGAAATTTGTGTTTTGATGAATGTTTAGGTACACACAAGTGAATGTGACGAGTGCAAAAAGCGTGAACTTTTTAGTTTTTAGCGAACGGAAATAACTGAGCTTTCAAATTAAAGGATAATATAGATCAAGTATAATCCATGCATAACAATGTATAGCGAATATCTTAATTTAATTTTAAAGGTAATTAAACAAATTAAATATTTAAAAGCTATGACTTTCACTATAATATGATTGATGACTATTGTTCGTGTCAAAACTATAAATATAAGTAATGTACGTTACTTACAAAATGATGTAGATGTCACTCAATCCATTTAAAAGATTTAATAATAAATGTAAATAAATTATTTTAAATTAGGAGACTGCAATTGTTAAAAAATAGCTTATTTTATTTATAAGTATACTACATTTGATTAATGTACAAATATTTATAAACGTGATAATTGCCAATTAATTGATGCATTTTAGTTTTATACAGAGGTAGTGTCAGTATTAGAACAATAAATAAACAATTAGAAATAAATTATTGTAATTGCAAATACTAAAATTGAAACATACTACAAGAAAAAACCTTTATGCAACTCTGTGCGTAAAGTAGTGCGTGAAGTAATTTTACGCACACTTGCGCATTCTTACATGTGATAAATCA
>UXGC01001029.1:0-38637 GCA_900480045.1 Eurytoma adleriae
GCGCGAGCTGACATGTCCCCGGGCAAGGGCCGTCAGTGCGCCTCCGACAACCTCCGACTATCCGACTATCCGACTATATACTGTACTATGCTGCGTGTCCCAAAGAGCTAAGTATTTTTTTATATAAACTGTTTATTTTCTCCACATTATAATTTTATCATGTTTGTTCTTATTATTTAAATTGCCTCTCGTTGAATTAAATAAATTTCTTCAAAATATACTATTTCAGATTATAAAGTAGGTATAAATAAAATCATATTATAAAGAAGTATTCATTCAAGGATGGAAAAACAATTTTTATAGCAAAAAATAATAAACATTACGATTAACGATTATCACCAATGTGTATTGCGGCCATCTTTTTTCTTTTACTTTGGAGCCGGCGAGAGAAAGAGATAAAATTCGAATTGGAGATTACGCATTTTATCAAACGAACTTTTCAGCGGGGATAAAGCAAGTAGACAAATGTTGTAGTACAACATTAAATCTTCAATCGTCTGCTTCGTAGAAATATCACGAAAAGTTTGGCTTTACAAGATCATTCCTGACTCCTAGGTAAGTAAAAACTTTTTGTATAAAGTAAAAACTGATATTAGTTGATTTCTGAGTTAATCAATTTCAACGATTCAATAATGTACAAATTTTAATCCTACATTGAACATTTCTTTCACATTTTATCAATAGGAAGGAGTTGTTGAAGTAACAAAATGTATAAAATAATTGGTCTATTTCTTCTTGTGCCGTTTATTACTGCAGAATCACTTTTCACATTACCCGTTGAAACTAAATCAAGTGAAGATGTGTCAGTTGATGCACCGAAAAATGAAAGTTACAAATTATCAGAGTCCGTAATACCTTATTCTTATAACATAGAATTAAACGTTAGTCTTGATGAAAATAAAGACAGAAAATTTACTTTCGATGGTAGAGTGATAATTATATTAAGCGTAAAGAAGACAACAAAAAGTATAAAGCTTCATTCTCAAAATTTAAATATTAAAAAAATAAGAATGGTTATGGATTTTCCCATTTCTAATCCAGTTGAGGTAGATTATACATATGAAGAGATTACAAATTTCTTAACTATAACGAAATCGAATTCAAAGAAATTCGGAAAAGGCCATTATATTTTAACTATAAGATACGACGGTAAGTTAAGTGATAAGGAGAACGGCTTTTACAGAAGTCACTACATCAATGATAAAGGAGAAAAAGTGTAAGAAAGCTTCTTAATATTTTAAAAATAAAATGTTTTGAAAATCACTAAAACTTGAATAAAATGTATACAGATGGCTCGCAACAACACATTTTGAACCGAATTTTGCCAGAAAGGCAATTCCGTGTTTTGATGAACCAGCACATAAAGCAACGTTTGAGATGCAGATTACACATAACAAGAAATTTAATGCCTTATTCAATACAAAGAGGGTAAATATTACAGATAATACAGACGGAACGATGACAACAAAGTTCGAAAAAACACCTTTAATGTCCACGTATTTGTTAGCTTTCGTTGTCTCGAACTTCGAAAGAGTTCAGAATGCAGCCAAAAATGTGAGTGTGTATGCTAGGCCGGACGAGGTTCAGTTTGGCAAATTTGCGGTAAAAAAAAGTGAAGAGATACTTGAGAAACTAGAAGCTTTTACTGGTATTCCATTTGAAACTAAGATTGGTAAAGTGGATCAAATTGCTGTACCACAATTGCCTGCAGAAGGCATGGAAAATTGGGGCTTAATAACGTACAGGTATTTTAATTAAATTTTATTTTTACTTTATTTTACCTGGTGATTAATGATATTTCAGAAATTCAAATAATATATTTTCATGAACAGAGAACATTCTCTTCTTTACAATGAAGAAAACTGTTCCACCACAGACAAGCAACGTATCTTAGAAATTATGACTCACGAATTTGCTCATCAATGGTTTGGAAATCTGGTTAGCCCTAAATGGTGGAATTATATATGGCTCAATGAAGGCTTTGCTACATTCTTTCATAGTTATATTGTTGATCAGGTGCTTAACTAATTATGGTTATTCCATACGCCAATAATTGGATAAATCCAATCACTGTATTAATAAATTTTTAGATTGAAAACTCTTGGCGCTTTGTAGAACAAACGGTTGTGACTCATACACATCAAATACAACTTGACGACAGCCAATCGACTTCTCCGATTCAAAGGGATTGGAAACATCCCAATGATTTCTTTTTTATATTTGATTCTGTCATTTATAGAAAAGGTAAAAAGTATAGGGGTAAAGGGTACAGTTGTTGACCCCCCGACAGTCATTGATTACGATGATATAGATTGACCCCATTTCCTTAAGGAAACGGGGGTCAATCACTGTCATAGCTAGATTATGTTTAGGGTCAATCACTATTTCACGTCGTCTGCTTAAAGGTTCAATATATTGCTGTACCCTTTATCTGATTCGTACTTGAAACACAATTGTAACTAAACATGTATATTATCATTTTCGGACTACTTTATTAATGCCCTAGTGGTATAATTTCATAGGAGCAGCAGTTATTCGGATGATGCAACACTACCTCACAGATGAAATTTTTCAAAAAGGTCTTCAACAATACTTAATTGATTTGTAAATATTCGTTAAGAAATTGAAAAATGTTAATTGTGATATTTTCTATATTACTAATGAAAAATAAATTGTTTATAGTAAACACTGGGCAGCAAATTCGGACGATCTTTTTCATTCTATCCAAAGAGTAGTAGACAAAGAAAATCGCAACATCCAAGTGAAGGCGGTAATGGACGCATGGATTAACAATAAAGGCTATCCAATTGTAACCGTGAAAAGAGACTATCAAAAGAGAAGCATGATCCTTACGCAGGAACGCTTTTTTTCATACAACGCTAGTGCTGAAGAAAGAAAAGGCCATTTATGGCATATTCCTATTAGTTATGCCACCGAAAAGAATCCAGATTTCCAAAACACTTCAGCACAGATATTGTTTAATAAACCTAATGATACTGTACTTATTGAGGATGCAGAAAAGAATCATTGGATTATCCTCAATAAACAAGAAACTGGTTCGTAACTCACAACTGATTTTCAATTTTTTCTTATTAATATTATTTATAATCAGAACTGCTTTTATCACTCATTATTATCAGCATTTATCTAAATGGTAAAATAACAATGACTCATTTTGCAAAAAATCTTATTTATTTTTATCAAAACGTTGCACAGCATTAATAATTACCCATGTACTCGATCATTATAACTTTTAAAATCAATTAAATATTAATTATTAAAATATGAAATATTCAATAGGATATTATCGAGTGAATTACGATGAAGACAACTGGAAGCTTATCATTAATTATCTCAACAGTCCTAATAGGGAAAAAATTCATCCACTTAATAGAGCTCAATTAATTAATGATGCATGGGCCTTTTTTCAAGAAGATATGCTAAGTTTACAAACTCTTTTACAATTGACTGCGTACTTGAAAAACGAAACTGACTATATTGCATGGTATCCAGCTATTGAAACATTCTCATATTTTAAATCAAAACTTGTTGGTACGGAATATTACCCTGCATTTAAGGTATCATTGAATAATATACAAATAAATGATATGAACCTTTGGCAAATCCTTTAACAAATTAATGTCTTCCTTTAGGAATACATTTTGAACGTGACAACGACTTTGGTTAAATCTGTAGGCTTTGAAGCTACTGAGAAAGACGATCACATTAAAAAACTTAACAGAATTCGGACTATTCCGTTCCTTTGCTCTGTAGGGCATGCCGAATGTTCAAATAATATGCACAAAAAACTTCTTGCCTGGTTAAACGATGAAAAGAAAAACATGTTCGTAATTTACTTCTTTAAACTCTCAACTTTTTAACGCATAACATACCTTAATGTGAATAAATTTTCAGAATTTCGAAGGATTTACAGGATGCTGTATTCTGTTACGGTTTACAAAATGTAAATTTGACCACTTGGCTAAGAGTTTATAAGAAATTTAAATCCCATACAAATTTCAGCGTGAAAAGTGCAATGAATCAAGCATTAAGCTGTTCAAATCACAAAACAATTTTAAAACATTATTTAAATGTATCTGTTGAAAATTCCGAAAATTCTGAAGATATAATTATTGCTATCCACAATGTATTAGTTAAAAGTGACGTTGGCGTTGATGCTGTCTTAGAATTTATAGCACCGAATATTTTCAGACTTTTTTGGAAAATGTAAGTTTCTAAATACATAAATTTTATTGATGAGATAATAATACACTGTGCGAGAAGTGGCTAATACGGTTTAACCAGGAATGAATAAACAATAATTAAATATTTCACTTTTCAGGAATAACAAATGGGATTTAACAGATTTACTACAGGGTGTTGGTAGCTATATTACCACAAAAGAGCAGTTAGAAAAGGTAAGTAACATTGTTGTTATTGTTAAAGACACCTTGATAGAAATATTCTTCCAATTTTTTTTTTTTTTTTTTTTTATATGATAGAGTTGAAATATCGGCCTTAGTTTTGATCCGATTATGAACAGTGATTTCATTTAAATTTTTAATATTTTCATTATTTTTATAGCTCAAAGCCATCGAACATTTAAATGTCCTCATTCCTCATGAGTTAATTGCTGAAGCTATAAATTCAGCTGAAAAGAACCTCGAGTGGTTACAAAAGCATAATGAAACTCTTGCAAGGGAATTCATACGAAGGCCTGGTCGTACTAGTATAAGCCACTCCGTTATCCAATAAATTATGAATGATTCATATTTTTTATTTACGAAAATTTATATAAAGGATTTTTAGTTTATTTAGTACTGATTAATTGTAAATATAATTATCAGCCAAGTACATCGTAATATTTCCATGTCATTTTGTTTTTTTAATGTAAATATATTCATTAATAAAGTTGTAATTTCATGTACAACAATTTTAATTGTAAAAAATTGACAAAACTTTAATTTTCAATCTATGTCTTCGGAGATTATCTGATGCGGTAAAAATAAGCGATAAAGCTGAAAAAATTTAATTTCAATCTTTACTGTACCAAATTACTCACCGACTATTTGAAAATATAAATTGCTTTTCATAAGGAATTGCACACACAATCATTTTGGCTTTTTCAATTACCCGAACAATTTATTTTTGCAAATTTCTAAAAATAATTAAATCTATAATTTTTAAATAATAGGCTAAATCTAAAATAGGACATTCATCTTGAATGCATTCATCTTATACGCGACATAATTCGTTTCTCGTTCAGGGTTAATTCAATAAGTGCACTACCAGGTACCGCATGGCTATAAGAAACGTGTCAAATGGTGTTCGTCAGTAGCTCGTGCAAGATGTTAAAAGGAAAGCACATTATATTGTCGTATTCCTTAGTGAGTTTCTTAGTATTGATATCAGCGACGAAAAACGATTGTGACGAAAAGCATGAGAGAATCGAAGACGCAGCTTATCAGCATTTGAACAACACCAAACCATTGAGATACCAAATTTACGTGGATCCATGCATCAGTGACGGTAATTTTAGTGGATACGTACACATCGATCTGCTCATCCTGGAGCCAACGAAAAATGTAACGTTGCACTCGCGCGACTTGGAGTTTTGCGAGGAAGGAGTTTATTTAACATTGAAGGGAAGCTTGAACGAATCTTACGGCGATTTGAAACCTGTAACAAATGTTGAATACGATGCAAGTTCATTTCAGGACTCAGACGAAATGGAGGATTCGTCTGAAACTGTTAGACCGTCGGGATTTGTTTACTATAAGAAAGAACAAACTGTGACCTTGATGTTCAAAGAGTTTCTGAAGCCTGGGAGGTACACACTTGAAATAAATTACATGGGTGCGATTAATACTGATCCTGTAGGTATTTACAGAAAAGCTTATAAAGACATCACGGGCGACTATAGGTAAGACACTAAAAATAAACAGATTAATAATATTTTTTACCCTAGAGTACTAATTTTATAAACTTAAGAGTTATGTTGCTGACCAACTTTTATCCTACCTCGGCTCGCCGTATGTTTCCATGTCGAGATGAACCTGACATGAAAGCGGAAATATACCTTACGATGCAAACTTCTTTAAATTTCACTACTGTTATGGCTAATACGCCCGATAATTACGTCGACTACAAAGAAGGCCAGCGATGGTCTCACTATTATCCAATAGTAAATGCTTCTACTTACCAGCTTAATTTTGCAGTAATAAGTGGCATGAAAAATCTAACAAAAATAAGTGACAACAAAACTTACACTACGTACGCTACAGCAACAGATTTAAAATCTGTGAAAATATTACAAGACACACACGAAAAAGCTATGGGGATAATGGAGAACTTCACAAAAATTAAGTACCCATTAGATACTTTTGTCAATCTTGTCGTTCCAGAGGAAACTGAGGTTTCGTCTTCTGCTAGCCTGGGTTTTATCACGATAAAGTATTTCATTTGAATTAATTTATGCCAAATGCTCTTCGATGAACAAGCAGTAATTAATATTTTGCATTTGGTGCGTTTACAGAAAAACTCAAGCTTTGTACAATGAACGATCAGGACCACAGAAAAAGAAGGACGTGGTCTTACGAGCGTCACGAGATGTTGTTAGCCAGTGGTTCAATTACATAATAAGCCCGTCCTCTTGGAGATATTCATGGTTAAACGATGGACTTACCGAGTACATAAAATACTATGTGGCAGATAAAGTAATTATTACATTCTAAGAATATTAAAAATTAGTATGCAATTACACTTAATTTTCTAATTTCTAAATAGATAATGCCTCACTGGCGCCTTCGAGAAATTTTTGCTGTGTGGGAATTACAACGCAGGTCATTTATTCCCAATAAAATTACGGACAGCCCCCCGCTAAATAAAAATATAACAGACCATCCACAAGATATTCAGTGCTTAATAATGCGTTCTTCCTCTTCTACGTCCATGGGTATTCGAAAAATATTCGCACTGAATTATTTTCAAAAATATTTTTAATAAATGCTCTAATTTATAATCACCTATGTGTTTTGCATGTTTTTGTGGATCTATAGGTGCCAGTATTATTAGGATGATTTCACATTTTTTGACTGAAAAGATTTTTCACACTGGAATTGTAAACTTTTTAAAAACCAAGTGAGTTTCAACATTGCCCAATTATCGTAAACTTCAATTTATGTACCATTTTTTATTTTATTTAAACTGTTTAAAAAATATAGCAAATACAATCCAGTAAGTCCGAATGATTTTTGGGAGTCAATTCAAATTGCGATCAATGACTCTAAAGATGCTCGTTTAAAAAATCTAAGCATAACGGAAATAATGCAAACCTGGACGAACGCCGCCTTTTACCCTGTTCTAAACGTCTCTAGAAATTACACCACTGGTTCAATAGAAGTAACTCAAATTCCGGCAATTAAATTGTTTGGCTTAACAGATCGAAACGTCTCAGATAAGTGGTGGATTCCGATTAATTACGCGACGAAAGCCAAGCCAGATTTTAATAAGACGTTTCCGACACATTGGCTAAAACCGGATAATCCGCATTTAATGATTGATGGGGTCGCTCCCGAAGATTGGGTTGTCTTCAATATCCAGCAAACAGGTATATTACTTCATATTTCAAAATCGCATAAAGATGTATTCACGTGATAAAAAATACGATTTGTTTGATTGAATGATAATTTAATTACACAGGTTATTATCGCGTCCTTTACGATCAAGAAAATTGGAAAAGATTGGCAGACTTTTTAAACAGTGAAGATTATCACAAAATATCTCCCGTCAATAGAGCACAAATTATTAATGACGCTGTGCAATTCTCTCTCAAGAGACAGTTGGACATGAATATTTTCATAAACCTTTTGTCGTACTTGGAGAGGGAGACCGATTACATCCCATGGTTCGATGCGCAATTCATATTCAGTTTCTTGAATTACCATTTATCGAACACTCATGCGTACGACAGTTTAAAGGTATGGTTTAGGCTAGATCAATTTCAAAAGAATCCATTTTCAATAATTGGTCTAATTTTTTTAGAAATTTAGTGTCCGTTTGATTGTGCCTCTTGTCGACAAAATCGGTTACGAAGATCGATCGGGTGACGATTTCCCAACGTTGCTGCTCAGGAGAATCAGCAATTACTGGGCTTGTCATTTCGGATACGAAAACTGCTGGAAAAACGCAACTATGCAATTAGAGACCTATTTAGATAATAAAAGTCCCGAAAAGTTAGTAAGCGTTGCACAACTACAACATATGTTTTTCGCATATTAAAGAGCACTGTTTCTTTTTTTTTTAAATGTAATTTGCAGGGGTTGCACCGATTTACAAGAATGGGCCCAGTGTGTAGGTCTGTATGGCGCGAACGAAACTATTTGGGGAAAAATGTTTAAAAGATACCAGGAAAATCTATCGGAAACTACGTTAATATACTTAGCCTGCTCGCAGAACTCTACTATTTTGTACAATTTCCTTAACACGGCTATAGTGAATGATTCAATCATTCCAATAAAGCAAGTGCCGTCGGTATTCAAATCTGTTTGCTTGTACTCTTCGGGTGATGAAAAGCGCATAAATATGTGCTTGAATTTTGTCAATGAAAAATTTGATAAAGTGAAATTAAGGTAATCATATTTCGAAATTTAAAATTCTATTTCTCCAGTATGCATGTTAATCATAATGTTTTTATTAGATTTGGAAATGCAACCGATGCTTATATACATTTTCTCGATCTCTTGGCGTCAGACATACGACAAAAATCACAGTTAGAGCTGGTAATACTTTTCAACTTTTTTGTATACATAGATATTCTTATAATGTGGCAAAGTATGCATTAACTACTTTAATTATTTCAGTTTCAAAAAATTTTGGCTCATGAAGGAGCAGCATTTGTAGCTGAGAAACTCGGTGCAAGGATAAAACAGACAGAGAACCGCATATCCGTCTTCGAACAAAAAGCAGACTACTACAAGCCATATTTAAAAGAGAAAATTCAAAATCCATGATTTATTATTAAATTTGTACATAGAATGTTCAAGCTATAAAAACCTTGTTACAATAAAAGCTGTAACCTACTTATATCATTCACGATCCTAAGTAAATAAAAAAGGCCTTGGTCACCGTTAAAAATAAAACGATTATTATATTACGATTCGACGAACCTGAAATAGTCTCTAAATTTCCTTAATACAAAAGCTTACGTCGAGTACCCTCTCCAGCGAAAACATTGGCGGTCCCTCGTGCCCATCTGCCGAGCGCAGCCGTTATCTCCAGAAAAATCGCGTGATAACGGGAAATGTGGAATACGCGGCATTAGTCACTCCGAGTGGACGTACCTGCGCAGTCACGACGATGCGGGGGACCCCCGCGCGAGCCTGAATCAAGGCTGCCGCGCTGAGCGCTTTCACTCGGCTCGCGCGCGGCCGGCAAAGCATATTTTCCCATTAAGTCCTCTCTGTGAGCTCGTTGCTCTTACACCTACGGGCACGTGGCTTGCGCAACCTCGACTAGCATTCTTTTGTGCGAGCGCTAAAAGCACGGCCAATTGGCGTCCGGCGCTCCCGTTTCATCTTGTCGCCAAGTTCACTTTTGACCTCAGGAGCAATTTTCACTTTTCCCGGTGCGAGACGCTTTGACGCCTTCGTCCGCATACGGAAATTTTACTTTCCGCGGGCTTAGCCTGGCACTGGTAAGGGAGAGTTGAGAATAAGTATGAGTAGAGAGTCGTAGTTGGGTTTTATAAAGGACTTAGCTAGATTCTTTCTGCATTAATCATTAACGCATGTTGCGGAATAAATTATTTAGCGTTTGAAAAATTGGAATGAATGATTTCAGTCATCCGCTGAGAATTTTGTTAAACATTTTCACCGTTTTTTATTTTTTTTGTATTTTTGCGCGTATCACGTACCCTAATATGATGACGGTCCCTAATGAGAAAAATGTAATTTCATTTTTGCCTAATAAAAATGCGTTTTTTTCGGCAAATTCCTGAAATGTGCTTTTTAATTGCAACCCTGTAAAGTGATCTAGTCTACGAGGAGAGCTGGAAATACACTAGTTTCTATCAGTAAATCGAAATGGATTTTTCTTTCATTGACAGTGACAATATAATTAAATTAATAAAAAAAAGCAGTACAAAAATACTGAGTAAGTAGCAGGTATCGTTTTGCATTGAAAAAAAAGTTTTTCTGATATGCACGCGATGGAAGTAACTAGAAGATTTTATGCAAAGTCATCCTTCGTGATGACATGCGCGGTACAGTCACTAGCTTTTAAATTTTATAGAGCGTTATCTTTTTGTGCGTTTATTGTCGGAGAAGTGCACATTACCTGTATGTTCAACTTCTTATCTCTGTATACACAATTTATCCATTTAAAAACTATAGATATGGCATAAAGATTAAATCTACACTTTCTTTTTCAAAATTCTCAGATTTTCGGATTAAAGTTATTGAATGAACAAATGCAACCTCAATTTTGCCGAGTCACCAGGAAATAAGTTTACTGATCAATTTACACAAACTTTAAATACTATCAATCTGTCCAAATCAAGTACTCAAGTACCGGAAGTTTTGAAACAGGTGACAATGATAAATCACGATGATGTTGATTACGCAAAAGAACGTAATACATTTAACATTTTAATATGCAATAAATTTACGGACGAAGAAACAGTTTTATTGAACGAAATTTAATAAAACTTCTCCCATTTAAAATACACACCAGAAATGCCCTTTTCCCTTAGAAGTCTTTAATTTCTGTTAAATTAGGGAGAGCAGAATATAATGAAACACAAGATTTTATAGGACATCGGAGTTTAATCTTCTAAAATAAGAGTCAACTCCAAAACTGATAATTATATTCTTTTGTCCTATACTGTGTACCAAGGGCGAGAACTGAACTTTTTCAGACCGAGTCCTGCAACCATTCGAGGTCAAAAATTAGCCTTTGGTGCACACACCCTATTTTTTCGTAAAACTTATTGATATTTGTTAACATTGTTTTTAGCGAACAAAATTTTAACCGTAAAAGATCTGGCCCAGAAACAGCTTTTTTATCTGCCGGTGTAAAAATAAACACATCTGGTCTGCCTTTTAGGCCAAAATAATCGCGCGTGCTTTACAATAATAAAATTTGATTGCCTTACAACATTAACGAAACGAAACGTTTTGCACTGAAAGAAGACTAACTACTACTACACATACATTTACAAAACGTAAACAAGTTTGTCAGCTCCCAGGCCTCCCAAACTGTGCAAACAAAATAACCCAATCCAACTAATCGCGCCACGGTGACTAATGTAACAGGTTCGAGGTCAGCTCCAGTTCATCACTGGACAATTCCCCGGTGAAATTATCGGTAAAAGCGGTTGCGTCAAAATCCACGAGTCACACATCCTGCAGCAGTCTGGCGCGATCTTCCGAAATACATATACGTGTACGCGATTGGACGGCGTAGGCCGGCCGGCGTGACTGTGCAACTCCGCGAGCGTGTGCGTCCGTGTGAGCCGGCGCGCCCGCGAGCCAAAGTTTATAACGGCGCCCCGCGGACGCCGGCACGCTAGACAGTCCGCGACTCTCGCAGTGTACGCACGTATACCCGCAGTGTTACTCCCGAAGACAACCGTCTACCTTTAATGTGAGTACTTCCTATCGTTGCTAAAGCATTTGAATTAGTGGTCTTTTTTTATATTCCCTTCGATTATTTGGAGCGTTTCATTAATTATTGTTTGTTTAAATTTTCTTTATTACTTTTGCAAACGCTGTGGTATTTCGATTCGTTAAAATTTTCCACGACATTTTTGGGCTTGCGAGCGAGGATTGATGCACCTGCGCGCAGAACGAAGAGTCTGTTCTTAATTTAATTCCACCGGTTGTGATCAAACCAGTTTCGCGTCGACTTGGGAATGGACCTTTCGTTTCGCAGTCCATTTCGAATGCCCCGTTGCTGACGTGAACTTTCTCCATGTCGGAAGAGAAAGATTAAACTCGTACTGAGATGATACAAAGGGACATTAAGCAATAAAATTAAATCAAATTGATTTTGCAACTTTCAAATTAAAAGCAAGGGTAATATTGTCATGAGAGATCGTTTGTTTATCTCAAAAGTGTAAATAACAAACGATTAGATTGGCAACAAATTTACTGTAAGTCACCAAGCACTAAAGTTTCGAGTAATGATAAAGGTTTATTGAATTTTTCAAAATACTACAAAAAAATGTTTAAGCAAAACTTATTTAAAGTCATTAAAATCATCTTATTCAATAAAACTCGCGTTACTCAATTCCGATTATAAAACACTTCAAGCAAAATATAGTTATTTAAATGATAATTCCTCGGATAAGTAAACGAAGAAACACAAAGTAATCGAACGTCGAATTACCAAAGACTCTAATTAAAAAAAAAGCGTGACAGATTCCATTCGCTGCTGGTAAACGCCGGTATAATTGCTCGACACGGTTACTGCGATCGCAGCCTCGGCGGGCGCACAATAAAAATTCCCTCGGATGGAGGCCTTCGACGTCGTAGCGAAAAAAAAAAAGCGGAGAATGCCTGGGAAAAAAAGGCGAACACGCGCGATGTGCCCGAGCGATTGCGCGTCCCGCCGGAGCCGATCGCCGATTGGTCGGCTGCGAACCGGCCGGACGGCCAATGGCCGCGCGACACAGAACGGACGGCGACCTAAAAATACCCTCGCGGAAAGCGGGGATCTGCGTGGGAGTCGCGCACTGGATTAATCGCGACGCGCTTTTTTTTATAACGTTAAGTAAATTTATTAAGAGATTTGCGCAAGATATCGGTACGACGCTGATTATGTATTATTTTTCTTGCAATTTTCCTTTTCTAGAATTTATCGCTTGATAAGAATGTATTTATGTGCCAAGGCTCCGGAGCATCGGACATTGTGATACTTTGCTAATATTTTTTACAAGATTGCGATTTTTTTTTAATTAAGTAAATATTTTATCAAGTACGCGATATCAGTGCTGATTACAGAGTACAGTTGTAATTACTGTTCTTAAGTATAAAATTTATTTAAAGAATCAAATAAAAAACTCATTTAAATTCATTACTCAAAAAGAGACACTGAAAAACAATTTAGTAATTTTATCTAAGTATTTCTTTAACGAGTTCCAAATAAATAATTTTTTGAATCAACTAAACAGTTTTTTGGAAATAAAGTATTTATAGTAGTTTCCTATAGGAACTCGTTAAAGAAATATCTAGTTAAAATTACTTTTTTTTCAGTGAGCAAACTAAAAACTACGATGTCATTTTTTATAATTTAACTGTGGGAATGTAAAAATTCCAGCTATGCTCAACGCCTTACTTGAAAAAAAAGGGACCAAAAAAGTGACAGCATTCATTAAACCAGATAAAAGATCATGAAACGCGTGTATCTCAACCGACCTTATAAATCCACCGATAGGTATCAAAGTTGCGCGTTTCCGGAGCAAAATATCGAGAAATGTCAGTCACGCGTGGGCACCTTGCTGCTGGAAGTGCACCGACCGCCGCTCCCATATCCGCGCGATTACGTCGCAACCACTTCCCCGATCAGACGGAAAAAATGTCGTTTTTCCGCTTTCCTTAACAATCGCGCCAGTCGGTTTCCTTTTTTTCTTCATCGAGAACTAGAACTACTTACGAGGAGAATATATACGCACAGATAATATAGTAACGCGCTAACGAGCGAACTACCCGGTAAGAGGCTAACGACCAGGGAGAAGCTATCTCTATTTATTTTAATAACCTTCTGCCATTGCGTGACTCTTTTACGATTTTAACCTCGATTCGGCCAATTGGTCAAATTTTACGAACTCGCAAGGAGAGTAGTAAAAAAGTAAAGTAAAATAAGCCTTTTTTGCGCGAATTGTTTTTTGTAACGCTTATACAACGACTCTATTGAGTGTTCTAATGGAAAAATAAAAAAAACGACTATAGCCGAAGGTCGACCGTCTCTTAAAACGACATTAACGTTTCAGATCGCAAAGATGACCATCGACCTGTACTACGTTCCCGGAAGCGCTCCGTGCCGAGCGGTTCAGCTGGTGGCAGCCGCCGTCGGTGTGGACCTCAACCTCAAGTTGACCGACCTGATGGCCGGAGAACACCTTAAGCCCGAGTACATCAAGGCAAGTATTTTTTTTCTATACCTTAGGTGTGCCAGTGGCACATCTGTCTAGAATTTTCTAACACGCGAGACACAATGTCTTTTTTAAACGCGAATTTAAAAAATTCCGCTCGTACAGCTTAACACGCAAATCAATACGAGATCCGATATCGAGATATGCGAAACATTCATTTACAACAACGTTAAAAATGTTTTCCTTTGAAAAATATATTTTTATCTAACTTTGTGTAATCATTTCATTTCATTCCTGTTTCAAAAAATTAAAAATATTTCCTTTGTCATGAACAAAATTGATTATTTCGATAATGAAATATTAATCAAAAACCTCGGGTTTAGCTAAATGTAATGAAGCAATTGTAATAGCTGTGTGAGTAGAAATAATTACTAAACGGGGTCACGCAGTAGAGAAACTATAATCGCTGTTTGAACTCGCGGTGGCCCTATAGACAAAGGGAAAAATCTTGAAAAAATCGCCGCACTTTTTGACGCGCAGTCCCGTCGCGGCAAATCGATCCACGAAGAGAACGGAGCACATTGACGCTTTGCGAGTGTATTGGGTATACGCGATTGCGAGCGTCCGCCGAGTCCTGGCTACGTCAAGCGAGCATGACTCGGAAATTTTTTTTTCACTCCGCGGAAAATTCGTTGCGCGCAGATATTTATGAGCTCAATGATGAGTAATGTTTTTTTTCTTACAGATGAACCCACAGCACACGGTACCCACTTTGGACGACAATGGATTCCACCTGTGGGAGAGGTAAAAATCATTTTTTTATTTTAGTAAATTTTTCGCAAGAAAGAATGTTTTATCTTTTCTTACATTGCTTATGATAATTCGTCAAAGACTGTAGAAACTATACAATTAATTCATAGTACTATAATATTTTTAATTCTTGCAAATATAACACAGTCAAATTGATATTTTACTTGATATTTTTTATATAATTTATTTTGTATATTAATAAATTTCTTTGTTTTAAATTAATTATATTTATAATATTCATGTGATGTTATTTTTCAGTCGAGCTATTTGCTCTTACTTAGCAGAGAAATACGGCAAGAACGACTCACTGTACCCAAAGGATCCCCAGAAACGCGCTGTCGTCAACCAGCGACTTTACTTCGACATGGGATCCCTTTACCAGTCGTTGGCTGATTACTACGTAAGTTTATTTTCCTTAAAAAAATTCTTTTTTCAACCCAGCTTCAAAATTATAAATATGAAACTATAATTTCAGTATCCATCCTTATTTTATGGAGGCACCTCTGACCCAGCGAAGCTTGAAAAAATTGGAACGAGTTTAGGATTCCTGGACAAATTCCTGGAGGGACAAAACTACGTTGCTGGCAACAACCTCACCATTGCTGACCTTTCCATTCTAGCCACTGTCACCACTCTGGAGGTAAAATTATTTTTAACCTTGGATTTACGGGACAAACCGAAAAAGCTTTAGTAGAAATTTCTCCAAATCTAAATGGTGGATTTCTACGAGAAACTTTCTTCGCTAATAATGCCTTTCCCTTTAACTTTCAGTGTATTTAAAGGTTTTTCACTAATTCAACTTTGTACTTTTTCAGGCATTGGACTACGATTTGAGCAAAACCAGTAACGTCAGCAAGTGGTTGGCGAGGATAAAGGCTGAGGCACCAAAGTACGAAGAGGCCAATGGAAAAGGAATACAGGCCTTCAAAGAATTGGTTGCTAAATTAAGCAAAAAATAAACGGTTTAGAGAGTTATACTTCATCGTTCATTTATATTTAAATACGCGCGCACGAATCGTTTTTATCTTTAAAAAGTATTCTTGATGGATATTTGTTCGTCTCCATCTAATATTTAAATTTTTGCACAAAAATAAACGTTAATTTAAAAAAGAAATTGTCTTTTGTTCTTATACTTTTCTAACCCATTCTACAATTGTAAAATACAGTAAAGTGGTATAAAATGCCATTAAAATCAATTATTACATGCCTGTCAAGCAATCTAAATCTATCTCCTTTACCATGTCGTTATGTAAGGAATTTTTATTACCACAATGTACCTGTGCCTTTCAGATAAATGTAGAAATTGATTTTAACAACAGGACGTGATATTGTAGAAATTTACTTGGTAATAAAAATAATGTTTGCACGAATGTTATTTAAATAGTGCGAACAACATAGAAGAATAGTGATAATACAACTTATTCATTTTTTATTTTGTTGAATCATCAAGTTCACTACTAAATTTAGAAACAGGAAGTATTCAATTCAGAAAACTCAAAAACATTCCATTAAAAAATTATAATAGTAATTAATTTTCTTCAATTTTTCCAATTGAAATGGACTTTATTGTTTATTGTTAAGAAACTTTTCGTTTTCATTCTTCACAACATATTACAAAAAAAAAGTAAATAGAATAGCAATCAATTACGCTTCTATTGCATTCTATATTTAGTTTGAAAAGTATTGAAAACAAAAAGTGAGAGGTGGGATATATGTTAACTGTCACTGTCGTAGTGATGATAATGCAATCAATTCATTCGATAATAATCCACATCATGATACACAATGTCGGTGAACAGTAAAAATAATTAATCAGCGCTGAAAAGAGTCGAGATGAGGGATGTTAAAAAATATATCTGACGTTTTATTTTAAAATAATAAAATGAGAATTACTAATTCTTCCAATAAATAATCAGAGATCGAAAATTTATAATGGAACAATATGAAAAAAGATTAGTTTTTGCACAGCTGCTATGATTAACCGAGAAGATTTATAGCATATCCCATTGGCGCTCACTATTTTTGTTGAAACGTCCAGATCCTTGCAGAAATCGTTTTAGCAAATTTATTATGTATCTGTGAAACAAAAATTTACATCTATAGTCTATAGACATTGTTTAAAAATAAAGTTTATAGATCTTTTTGCCAAACTTGTTGAAATCAGTGTTTCGATAACAATTGAAATAGTCGATTCTCTATATAAGTTTGTGGTGAGTGAAGAGGCTCATTTCATACCTATAAGATGAAATAAAAAAATAAATCGATAAATGATTAGATTATATTGATTAATAACGTACTTCTCAAAAAACGTAAATAAAATGTTTGCAACAGATTATGTTATATTATTAGACACTGTTTACAAATTGGTAGAATAACTTCTTTAAACTATATTTGATATTTTGTATTTTATAATCATTATTTCTTTAAAGATATTTTTACTTATGTTTTCATTATTAAACGCGACAAAAGAATATTTCATTCTCAACTCACCTGCAATGCTCAGTTTATTAAATCTGAAAGTGGAATAAAAATAGTCCACAAATTTGCAGTTTGTAGCATTCTCCTTGCGCACAAACAAGTACAGAAATAATCAAAAAATTATAGTATTTCGACTTCTTTCGTAATATCTAAAAACATTATTTCATTCTCATGACAACACTTTCCCTATGAAAAAGCAAGAAAAAAACTTAAGTAATCATATGGAAGTATCGCTGATCACGATGACAGGGCCAAAACATATGTATAAAACCAGTCATAGAACTGCTACGATAAGTTAGTTGTGGAACGGCTGTCGACCTGTTCACATCCATTTACTGCAGGAGTCAGGACTGACAATTTTTTTCCATTCAGCAGTTAAAATTCAAGTACATCGACATCATTTTTTAATCTCTTTAAGTGATTTGACGGAGTTTTATCGTTTTCAAATATACCTTAATTATTTTTTATTTTAGCTGTAAAAATGCCAATTGATTTGTACCACATGGCCGCAAGTGGCCCTTGCCGAACGGTACGTTTAGTAGCCGCTGCTATTGGAGTAAATATTAATCTTAAAGAAGTCGATCTCATGAAAGGGGAACACCTTAAACCAGAATTTCTAAAGGTAAGCGAAAATTATTTTGAAAAGTATTTATTAGTTTATTTTAATTCTCACGGGATGTCATTATTAAAAAGTGTACCTATAGTTTTTAATACCAATTTCTTCGAAACTTAAAATATTTTATTGGAAAATATAATAAAATTTCTTAGTTTCCTAAAAAATTTTGTAAGAAATTTTTTTCAGTACTGACAGTATGCGATATCCTTAATCCCCTCGCGTCGTTGACGTATATATTCATTCATTCAGGGCAAGTATATGTGCACTAGACCGAACTTAATTCGCTTATCAACAATACCTGAAAAATAGCATGCTTAAATATTTCGATTTTGTTTTGCTTTTTATTTTTGTGCCATTTGTGTGGAATACTTTCTAAGCGGATTAACTTCGGGCTAGTGTACTTATCTCTGCGCGCAGGAAAGTTAAAGCAGGCAATTTTTAATAGGATTCTTTAAAATTGACTGCAACTCAATATAATTATCTTTCAGATGAACCCGCAACACACTGTACCTACATTGAATGACAATGGCTTGTATCTATGGGAAAGGTATTGCTATTTTATAGCTTATCACTATTGAATAAGAATAGACGAGATATAGTCGATTACGTGCTATCTCGATCATTATTATATCAAACTCAAACATTTTTTCGATGCGAGTAAGAAAGACGATCGCATTTGGGTCGCACGAAGCATCTACCCTATGTAGTGCGCGCAACGCGCGCCGAATTCTCATAGTGAATAAACATTTAATTAGTAACAAATTTTTATTATTGCAGCCGTGCCATTGCAACTTATTTGATCGAGAAGTACGCTAAAAACGACGTCCTGTACCCCAAGGATCCGCGAAAGCGCGCTATCGTAAATCAGCGTTTGTACTTCGATGCTGGTACTCTTTATCAATCGTTCATTGATTATTACGTAAGCGACTGGATAATGTTTGTTATTGATTCGAAAAAAATACTCGAGAAAATAAAGCAAATCTGATAATAAATTACGATTTCAGATATCACAAATGTTTTACGGCGCGGCAGCGGATCCAGCTAAATTCGAAAAAATAAACGTGGCATTTGAATTCCTGGACAAGTTTCTCGAAGGCGAAAATTACGCGGCCGGAAACAAACTGACTGTAGCGGACATTGCCCTCGTCACCACCGTATCTAACTTCTTGGTAATAATATGAAAGAAAATTTTACAACGGATTTGTTCATTTAATTGTATGACAAGTATATTTTATTATCCGTAATATATATTCCTTTAGGTATTTAACTACGATATTCATGAATATAAAAATGTCGGTAAATGGTTCATCAGGGTGACATCTGAATTACCAAAGTATGAAGAAATCAACGGTGAAGGATTGAAAATATATAAGCAGTTAGCAGATAAGCTTTTAAAGAAAAATTAATAAGCTATTCTTCTCATTTTTAATGAAAATCTAGTCATGAAATAGCGCATCACTAGTATAATTTTTATTTATATTTTTATATATGTAAGAGCACGAATTATTTATTTTTTATGTGAATTCATTGTGATCAGCAGTATAAAATAAACTTATAAAAGAAGGTCAAACAATATAGTTTTCATTAACATTAAAACCTAAAGGTTAGTATAAATTTGAAAGGCACTGATATTACCTACAGCGTTTTATGACAAAAACGTCCGTGGGTAAAAAAGGTACAAAAGATTCATGAAATTTAAGCTGTAATTGGTCAATCTTCAAGAATTGTTCAAGAAAATTCTGAAAATAATAATGACTTTCTACATGATTATTTTCACATTGTTTTTAAATTTTACATAATTTGTAAAAATTACAGCTGTATTTGCAAATTGTTGGAACATTAAAAGACTAAATTGAAGGAAGATAATTATTAAGAAACCGCTATTCAGTATGCGAATTTGTGAATTTGAAAAGGTTATTCTCTGTTCTATATTTACGTATGACTCATAGCTTCCTCCAATGATTTGCTTTTATAACAAAAAAACTTGTTTCAAAAATTATAGAATGACTCCATAAAATGTAAACATTACTCGTGTAAAATATAAACATCAAACTCATCATTTTTAATAATATTCTATGCAAAAAATGTACAACAAACGATCCAAATATTGTCGAAAAAGTTGAAATTTGAAAAATTAAAGGATTTTTATGCAATCAGTATATTAAAGTTAATTAATCCTTAGCAAAATTATACAACTGTCTTAATTAAAGTCCCTATATCATAAGCTACACGCACACGCATTTATTAATGTTCTACCAGTGACGGTCAGGCATTCGTTCCTCGCACATTCACCAAGTAGGTCAGTTGTGCTGTGGATAGTGAGGCGATCACATCTCAACAGAAATTCGCTATCTTTAAAAATAAATAAGCACTTCAAACTGTTTTTAAGTAATCTCCATTAACAGTTTTGATTAAGTATATCTTTCTTCTATCAAGTTCCCTAAAAATAGTTTTTCTTACGCTTTTTTTTGGAAAAATGACAATCGATTTGTACCACATACCGGCAAGTGGACCTTGCCGTACTGTACGCTTAGTCGCTGCTGCTATTGGCGTCGATCTTAATCTTAAATACTGCGATCTATTCAAAGGGGAGCACCAGACACCAGAATTTTTGAAAGTAAGTAACGTCAAGAAATGACCTTGAAAAGAATATTTTAGCGTCTTTTTGCGTAGCTTCTTATGCAAAATAATTTTTTTATGTAGAAAAAATAATGACTGTCTCAGTAAATATTTGCCTCATTATTATTAAGAAGCAGCAATTGAAACGTGTGATACTAAATTCTTTGAAACCTATGTAACCTGTCTTTTTAAACCAATCATGTTCATTGCAGATTATATTTTGTAGTAAACGTTTGTTTATTAATTTAAATTAGGTATAAATTTTGCGTTCAAATTAAAAATATAGTGGGCATAAATAATAACTATACTCTGATTTCAGATGAATCCACAACACGCTGTACCTACATTGGACGACAACGGCTTTTATCTGTCGGAAAGGTGATTGAATAATCAATCTATTTGTAACTTAAACGGATTAATGAAAGGCAGATTATTTAATCTATATCGTTATCGCTTTAGCCGTGCCATTTCAACGTACTTGATTGAAAAATACGCGAAGGATGACTCCCTTTATCCGGAAGATCCGCAACAACGCGCTGTCATCAATCAGCGTTTATATTTTGATATGGGCAACCTCTATCAAGCTTTCTGCGAATACTACGTAAGCAATTATTATTTATTTATTTTTAATTTAACCATCATAAAAATTTTAATAAGAGACAATTCAGCTGACTGAGCTGTTTTAATTTTGGAGCTTGGACTAAAATGTACACCGTCAGATTTTCGTTATTATTACAAATTCTTAATAAATTTTATAAATATACGGACAAATCCTGTCAAAATAACAAGGGTAATTATAATAAATGTAAATAGAAATATCTATTCAATCGGCATTGATTGTTCCTAGCATAAGACATAATATATTATTGCACTTCATTCTCGGCACATCAATTTTCCAGAAAAAGAAACAATCAATGTATTGTGGCTTGAGATGCAAACATGTCATGCCGAGCATTGCTCGATGAATGCGCCCGCATATTTTCCTCGTAAAACTAATGTCATAAATTAAAAATTTTTCCAACAAAAAGAAATCTTTGGATCATCCGAGTCATAGTTCATTTGAACAAGAATCTCACGAAAGCACGAGGCAAACTTCTCCTCATTCAAAATATTTATTTCAGCCGATGCCAATATACATGGGCACGATGCGAGATTTAGGATTTTTAGAAAAACTAAATAAGTCTTTAGAATTTCTGGATAAATTTCTGGAAGACGAAGACTATGTGGCTGGAAAACACTTAACCGTTGCCGACATCTCAATCGGTTGCACCGTATCGAACTTACCGGTAATAATATCATATTTATTTAATTTAAGACTTAGGCATTTTTAAGTTTCGATTTAATTTTAAAGGGCTTATTAAAGAATCTGCTCTGACAGACCGGTAAAACGATTTTTTCTGGGTTTCAATGAAGTTTTATTAATTACTTTTTACTAATTTCAGGTGTTTGACCATGACTTTAGAAATTACCAAAACGTCGTGAGATGGTTTACGCAAATAAAGTCTGAAATACCACAGTATAATGAAATAAATGAGGCGGGTTTGAAAGAATATAAGGAACTAACCGATTCTATAAAAAACAGTAAAAAAGTATATAAAAAAGTTTAAATGTAAACCGCTGTTCTTTATACCTAAACATAATAAAATCTATTATATACATTCTTTCTTGCATTTATTTAATCAATTCTATTTCTACAATTGTATAGTCTTCATTAAAATTTTTCTTTATCAATTAATCTTACACATTTTTTCGTAATTGCAATTTTAAGAAAGAATAATCACATTTGGGAAAATCGGAGGGAATGCGAATAAATTGGTAAGGTCACAAATCATCTCATGTTTTATTCCTACCACTTGTTTCGTGCTGTAGATTACTGTACATCAAAAGAAGTGCATACACGCGAGCATCGTAATACAGTACATACCTCCTAGGGCATGACATTATAGTATCGACGAGCCATAGACGAGCCCAGCAAAGCCATTGCAACGAGCAGTCTATAGCATCGTCAGTGCCTCGTTGTTGTTCCGCCGAAGCGCATCCACATTTTCCCAGTGCGGGTCGTCCGTCCGCGAATTAAGGGATCATCGCACGCGGGACCATGGAGCTGTACTACGCGCCCAACAGTCCACCGAGTCGAGCGGTCAGACTGACGGCGGAGTACATCAACGTCCCGTTAAAGCTCCACTTCGTCGACGTTTTCAAGGGTGAACACATGACTCCGGAGTTCGAGGAGGTGATCATTCTCGCTTCTTCCCTTTTATTAGCGGAAACTGGGGGGAGGGCGGGGGAGGCTCGTTCCGAGAACAAAGAGCACTTTCTAAGAGGCGCTATTGCTTTCAGATCAATCCTGGTAAGAAAATACCAGTTCTCGTCGACGGGGATTTTAAACTTACCGAAAGGTTAGTGTCATGCTTTATAATTGTCTGATCGAAGGTGTGGGGAACTGCCTTACCGAACGAAGGTTCTTAAAAGATTTAAAAAAGGAGCTTTTAACTTTCATCGGTAGATGCCATTAGCTTTTACTTTATCCACCTTTTTTAAAGATACATTTTAATTTTTATCTTATTTTTCATCTCTTAATTAACCTTTCCATTATCTTTTGCATGCGATGATAAATTTAATTTAAATTAACGAGAAAAAAATAAAAACTGGTCCTGAATTAATCTCAAATTTTGCACAATGATTCTTTATTAATAACTAATGAACACGTGTCTCGAAATTTTATAACATAGTAATAAAAATGGGAGACACATAGGCCAAAAGGCTTATAATCACTTGTAAAAAAACAAAAATAAAAATCTACAATTTGAGATCTTATCAGAATAAAAAATCTTTATCAGTACAAAATTTATGCATATAGTTACAGGAGCAGAAGACCAGTAGACTAAATTATCTAATAACATTGATCTCATGACGTATGAGTGAAAAATTGAATAAATCACCTTATTTAAAAAAAAACTGAGCCTGTTTAAATTTTATTGATTAAATCGATACTTTGCACCCTTCCGTATATTAAGAGTACCGAATAGCGTTCATTATAATATTTAATACCGCTTATATTTGAACCGATAAAGATTTAATTGTTAATCTCATAAGTCTCAAATTATAACTCTTGTGAATAATCAACGTTTTCCCGAGACACGTGTTCCGGTTCACTATTTTTTATTAAAGAATTGTAATGCAAAATTTGAAATAAATCCATAACACGGAGGGTGCGCACTCTCCTAGTAAGAAAATTCTATTAAAATACAAACGAATCGATAATATACCGGATACTTCAAATTTCCGAGAAATAATTTAGTATAATATAATAGTATTTTTTTGTTTTCGTCGACCAACCTAAAAAAAGCGTACAAATTTCCCCGCCGTTCCCGAGGAAGCCTTCATCTACCCTGCGCGTTTTGCTCAACCACCCGGTCATCAGAATTTCTTTTGCACTCGCGCAACCTAACGCGTGCCTCGTAATAGAGGCTGAAAAGTATGTATCGTTTGCAGCCGAGCCATAATGATCTACCTGGTGGAGAAGTACGGCAGGAACTCGCGGATCCTGCCGGCCGATCCCTGCGGCCGCGCCCTCGTCAATCAGGCGCTCCAGTTCGACACCGACAAACTCTTCAAGACCATGGCTCAGTACTACGTATGACCTGCGTTAAATATTTTTTTAAGGCTTATTAGCTCTTTTTAATGTTTACGCTCGATGTAGCTAATTGTTTAATTTTTTACGAGCGCGGGATTTCTTGAAGAAAACCTCGCGTGATTCAGAGGGAAATCGATTCAAGAAAATGATGAAGTTTCGAGGAAACGTTAGTTTTTTTTTATCACTTGCAATCAGCTTTTTTGCACATCGGTTTTTGTCAGATTTAAAAATTAAGTTTTATCGCTTCTGTAAAAAATAACTTTTTTTTTGTTTTGTTAGAAGTTCAATTGTGATCATTTTTTTATATTCGCGAAAGAAATTAAACAATTAGCTACATTAGCTAAAAAAAATTTCTATTTATTCAGTATCGTGGGAATCAAGTGACCTGCTTGTTAAAAAAAATACGCGCTACTTGGAACAATTGCTGTAAAGAAAACTTTTTGAAGCAGTTTTCGCAATGCCTCGAGCTAACAGATTACTTGTAATCTGTTACATCCAGTAATAAATTTTATCAGAAATATTTGTAGTAAATTTTTATCAAGTCCGATTCTTGCTCTCATATTTACCGCAAATTGTAACAAGACATTGTAATTCTCGTAAAAAGATCAAGTCGTTTCTAAAAAATAATTCTCTTCTTACACAAACTCACAAGAGTTGTTACATTACGAAGAAAAAGAAGCAATTAAAACCGTTACAAGTTTTAAAATGGCTTTTCATCATAAATATCACGAAGAAAAATCGACGTAAAAGAGCCGAAAGAAGGAAGAAAGTGGATTCTTTCGGTGAGCTTAATCGCGGTAGGGCGGTCCCTATCTCTTCCCTTAAAGGAAACTTTATGGATCGCGCGTTAGTGTTGAGTTACACGCCCGCCGACGGCGTTGCGCCTCGCATTCCTGCGCCCGACGGCCGACTGCTTAAAAAGCTTTCTTTTTAAAAATTGCAGTTCCCGGTAATATTTAAGATAGAGGAGACGCATTCCCCCGAGAGATACGAGAAGCTGAAGGAGGCCTTCGAGATTTTAGACCGCATGCTCGAGGGTCAGGATTACGTGGCCGGTCGGAATTTGACCATAGCGGACTTGTCGATAATCACGACGGTGACGACTGCCGAGGTACGCCGTCGCTAATGTACACACCATGGCTAACTCAAATCCGCTCTTCACTTTCTTTTCTGGCGCCTTTAGTAACTCTTGCACAGTCATTGTTTTTATTCGTTTAAAAGGATCTTCAAGGCCCATTATAATTATTCAATTATTGCCTACTAGTCTGTTTTTGTTTTATATTCGTCTTGCACCTTCAGCATTTTAATGATTCACGTAGATCCCTTTTACTCGTGCGTTTAAATATATAATAAAGATTGTGTCATAAAATAAGCAGATGTTATAAAAGTATTTATCGTAAAGATTTTTTCGATTTGTTTCGCAATTTTAAGATATAGTATAACTGAATGATAACCATTAAACGTGTTATTTTTAAATATTTGTTTAAAGTAAGACGGAAGAGAGGGGCATAGTGGGCCATGCATATGATTTTTGAGAGGCGTATTGTGAGCCACCTTATCATTTAAATTTGATTTGCAATCCCTAAACTTGAGGTATCATACCAATAATCCGTTAAGTTTAGGGGTTGCGCATCAAATTTGGATGAACAGGTGGCCCGGAATACTGCTGTAATAAATTGCCTGCGCGGCCCACTATGAATTTTGTTTGTTACAGTCTGATCCCTGCATAATAAAATAACTATGGTCGTTTTCATTCTAATTAATATTTTCCAATTTTTGATCCATTGAGTGCTAGCTGTATTTTATTAGTTAATATTTTTTTTCATTATTTTTATTTGTCAGGTACTTACAAAAAGAATTTCCCACCATAAAGCGCGCATCTGAATTAGTTTTTTTTTAATTAAACTAAAAGCAAAAGTATATTCAGCAATGTAGCACTCAACAATTTGATTACATTATTGACACTATTTTTAGTTCTAACAGCAAGGCGACCAAGGAATTATTTAATTATTGCTTAATTAATATAGACACCATTTTTTGAATAGGCATTAGGCTTCGACGTAGTTAAATACAGGAACGTGGCGAACTGGATAAACAGGGTGAAGGTGGCAACGCCTGGCTACAAGAAAATCAATGAAGAGGGGATTGAAATTATGAAGAAAATCCTGGCCGAGATGTCGGGTAACTGATGGTGGCAACACGAGTGCTACCCCATCGGTTGCCTACTCGGCAAAAGAACCCAATTGCACTCGGTCGATCGCGCTACCAGGAGACGAAGAAGATCGTTTCGTAAGATTTGATGGTCAACATTTCGACTGCTGCGAAATTTGAAGGATCTTTTATTGTTTATTTCGTATGTTATTGAAGATAAAGTAGCAGAAGCATATAGGTTCTTATTTAATTATTTTTGGAAAGCATCTTTCGGTCCTCACGATAAATTTGCAACAAGTCGCACTTATTATATATTTAAAATTTTTAATCGCAAATTGTCTCGTCACGACACTAAAGATGTGAGGTAGTATTTCAATCTGCAATTTGCATAACAAAGTTTCTATATTCTATTTTTCTAAGTGTTATTAGCTGAAATGTAATAAGCATACAAACGCATTAGTAAGCCAAAAAAAACTTAACTAAAAGCATGTGCCAAAAGAAGACATAAAAAATAATATTTATTGGTGAATTAATCAGTTACGAATCAATTGCGATGAATTCAATATTACAATCAAGTCTACTAGTAAAACGGAAAAAACCGCATAAGAATGAAACATCATAATTTCTCTTGATGAATGAGCATCTCAACGCGCCTCTCTCGAAATAATCGCCTCAGATCCTCTCGAGTACTATAAATCAATCCGAGCCTCTGCACTCCCGTCTCGCTCAATTTCTCCGATTGAGTCACACCCCGGAAACGCAAAACGAGTCCGTCGCTTTTACCGGTCTCCCGAACGCGCGCCACCGCGGTACACCGATTTTTGCCCGAAAGTAAAATCTCCCGCGCCGGTCCTCGGCGACAAAGAGGAAGAAAAGAAGAAGTCGAGCCACTTCCTCGGGACGTGTTGGCGCTCGCGAAAAAAAAGACGCGCAGGCAGAGGGGGAATTTTGCGAGAGGAAGCGGAGGAGAGAGCCGGGCGAGAGGAAGAGGGTGGGCAGGAAGCCTTAAAGCGGGCAGTCGACGTTTCGCCGCGAGTCGCGCGCGCCGAGAGATGCGGGCCGCGTGCGATCGTTAAAAATAGAGAAGCCCCGCGCTCGGTTATCTCTCTCTTTCTCTCTCTTTCCAGCCGCCCCGGCGTCTCGTCGGTGCGCCGCACGCCCGAAGGTGGAGACCGGTAGCCGGTAGACCGAGCTTCAAATCCGCGCGCCCCCGGGCAATCGCCGTGAGAAAGGTCGTCCCCCCCGTTTCGGCAGCCGGTTAAAGGACGCCGCGCGATCGAGCCTCTTGTTTACTGACTGCATACACGCTTCAACGTCTTCTCGCTCGCCGCTCGATTACCGGCGATGAACCATTTCGAACGTATGGTGAAATTCGAGTAAACATTCATGTATGTACGTATGTACATACATTGCACGGACTGGAGTAAAATCTACTAACACAGTAACAGCATTGATTAATGAGCTATTAAGCAGCGAAATGAAAGTACCGAAACAAAGTTCCTATACACGTATGTACAATTGGCTGCCTTTGATTCATTTAGAATGTTTTTAAAAAACTGCATGTCGCAATTGGTTTCGCATAAATGATAAGCGAACTCATTTTACAGCGCGAAATTTGAATTTCTCATTAATGTCCAATGATAATGAGAGATTGAAATTTCGCGCCATATCCAAGTGATATCGTTTTTTTTCAATGCGAACCCAAATTTTCATGCGACGTTGCAGGTTTTTAAAAACATTCTAACAAAATCAAAGACAGCCGAGTGAATGTATGTGTTGTTAATCGATTAATTCAATTGGAAATCATCCACTTTTTTTCTCTCAATTAAAACCTGAAAGAGCGAATACCTACGTTGATTCGAGTGAAAACTGGATCGAACGAACTTATTAAATCATTTTTTTCTGAAATAAAGTAATTTTTTACTGCAATTGAGTGATTTTTAAAATAGTTCACTCTTTCGTATTTTGAGGGGGTAAAAAGATTGTTGGTATACTTTTCCCTCGTTTAACAGCTACTTTTCAATCTGGCCATTGAATGAACAAAAATATTATAAAAATCGCGTCACCGATGAGAGAAATCTATGGACGATTTCCAGCAGGGCTTTGTTTACGGTGACGTTTATTTCGTTTGCGTGCGTAAATGCATCCACCCACCTTCTTGATGTGCGCAAGAATCGAAAGTCTTGAAGCGTCGGGTGTTGAAACCTTCACATTGGCCCTTTTCTTCGATCTTTCCGTCGGTCACTTGACGGCAATGATTTTTCTCGAGTAATTTGGACAGTTGTAATATAATGAATGAATGAATGACGAGGGTTATGTAAACAACGACCGCGTGCGCATTTTTCGTGCAATCGATATGTCATTCACTTGTCATTATGTAAGAGGAACGACGCGCTAGTCATTTATTGAATTCCCTTAATTCGCTTAAGGTTGAAATAAACTGCAGTTCTGTGAAATTGTACACTTCTAAAACTATTACGTAATTATTTAATCTCATTGTCAGGATACGACTTTCGAAGTGTAATTTTTTTTTCAATTTTTTAGTGGAATGATATAAGTTTCATCGGACCAATAACAAAATATATTTATTTATACCCTGAGAGAAATGTTTTAGTGATAATTATATGTTTTAAATGTTTTAATAATTAGTTACAGTACATCAAAGTTTCTAATTGTCAGTATGTGATCAGATCTAATTATATTTACAAATCTTGTAAAAATGTTATAATAATTATTAAAACATTTCTCTAAGTATATCTAAATGATCCAATCGTATTATTATTTTCTCAAAGTTCTGAAAGAGATTATTTCACCGGGGTGTGTTATTCATATTACCATCCCTTATGAAAGTAATATTCAACGAAATAAAAGTGCAGAGGTGCAGAATAAAATGAATTATATTGCAGCATACAGGCGGTAGTTTTCTGTCAAAGATCAATTAATAACATGATGATGTTCTGTTATTAGATAGATATTCGTTTAATTATTAAAAAAATTACAAAACTATTTTTCCTAAATATTCTCCTAAAAAACTTGTCTATTTTGTTCATTTAAAATAAAACAACTTTTTGGCTATTAATTATGAAATGAATATTTTTAGCTATAGATGTAAAATAATTATAAATAAATAAATGAATGTAAATTTCTAAAAATTATCTGAATGTGAATTAGAACATTATTAATGCAATTGTTTGTACAAATTAGATTGCAATACTTTGTGTCAGATTCATACTAAAGTTACTTATTTATATATGTATATATGTATCATTAAAAAATGTGTAAAAACTAGACAAAAAAAATAAACTTGTTAAATTTCACATATAACTATAAACGACGCAGTTTTTTAACAAAACCCTCTCCTCTGCCTTCGTAATTAGTTACATCCAGCCTTTACCCAGGCGATTCAATTCATCCGTGAAAAAACTTTTCCTCCAAAGCGCGAGCGATGGAGGAAGCGACGAAAACAAAGAAGGAACAAACGAATTTCACGCTACGCGGCGCGGCCGCTCGTTAACGTCGCGTTTTACGCTCGATGATTTTTCTCGCGAGCGCAAAATAATACGGGAAGGCGTCGCGTCACGCCGAGGAAATAGGCGAACAGGTAAGCGTCGCGCCGCGCAATGGGTATTCCCCTTTTCGGCCTATATACATCCTCGTGATTTCCTGCTCCGTTTTTTTTTTTCGCGCGCGCGCGTCGCGACGCCGAGCGATGCGTGCGCGAGTGCAATCGTTCAAATCGTTGCAATCGTTCCCCCCGAAGCGTCGGCGCGAGTGTGATTCACCGCGGCGAATTTCGGCGGCGCGAATTAACATACTGGAGGGGTCCTCTCCGGGAATCACCTGCGATCTTTACGAGCCTGCTTTATTACTTTATGAGAGTCTATTTTTAATCGCAAAAAAGGAGATTACTTCCAGCTCGCTCGGGTGGCCGCGGAAATGAAATTCTTTTTTCGTTGCATTTTTTTCCCGGGAACTTCGTTTTTTACGGTTCCAGAAAAACGGCCGGTAAGAGGTAAAAACACGGTTCGGAGGCGTTGATAAAGCAAACATTATCGGCAACGGGAATCTGGAATTTCCCCGATCGACCTCGTGAAAAAAAAACGCGCGGTGTAATTGTATTTTTCCGGAAACAATCGGCGTATCTAGTCCTTCGATCGTTGTACATTAGTAACGAGCTAAGGGGGGCGCTTAGCCGCGGGATTTTCCAAGGGTGCCGAAGGGCTTGGGGAAAACTCGAAGGACGCCGCGGAACGCGCGGCTTTCACGGAAAGCCTTGTGGCGCGAAATTTGCCAAGTTCATCAAAGCCTTGGCCGTACTACGCGGCGATTCATAAATTTCTCGCCACCCAAGGGTACGCCGGGCGAGTTGCATTCGCACACCGCGAAGTGATGAGTAATTGAAGGAAAACAGTTTGTCGTTCATCCCCCAAACTGTACGCGCTAAATCGGCTGGAGTGACATTTCACTCTTATTCTGGAGTAGGTTCCAAATTTAAATCTTGTTGACTCTTATTAGAACCAATTTTCACTCCTCTAATAAAGTCAATAATTGAGTCAAAGTTCACTCATGTAGAGTTAAATTTGAATTTTTTAGCAATCCATTGTAGAATATAAAGAGTGAAATTTCACTTCAGCCGATTTAGCGTATATGTTTGACTTAAAGAACGATGCCCACAACAGGTGAGACTTTGACCTCAAAAAAAAAGGAAAAACTTAATGTATTAAATCTATATTATCATTCTAAACAATTCAAAATTGTCTCAAATATAGAAGAGTAAAAATATCAATATATCACTCTTTCAGAAAAAAGCTGTGGTGATCTTTCATTTATTCTCACCTTAAGAAATGATGAATTTAAAAAAAAATTCAATGCCCTTACGTGTTTGAAATATACACTTATAAAGTTTGCAAAGTAACAGCGTTGCTATATCTACATACGAATCTGAATCCCATTTATAGATACGAGACGTCGTATCCATATTAAATTGCAAACTATAATTATAATTTTCTTCAGGTTCCACTTACGTAAAGACACTAACTTTTGTTTAAATTTAATAAAATGGGTACAGTCCTTTGTTACTGAATTCGACGTGTTTTTCACCGTTGATTCCGCGAATCCGGAGGAGCGTCGCTATTTCGAGAGCACACAAAGGGTTTTTAATGGCTCGCGCCGCGAGCAGCCGCAAATAACGCGGCGCCCAACCCTATTTCTGCAGGATTTTCCAAGGGAAAAGTCCCAGGGTCGTGGGAGTGTAGGGTGGCGCGGAAGAGTCCGGGGGTGGCTCGCATGTCGCCGGGGGGAGGCCGCGGGCGCAGGTGACTTACCTGGAAATCCCGATTAATCGATTCCCGGGACCTCGACCGCCGAAGTGCTTTAGTCATCGTTTCACGGCCCACGCGCTCGAGTCACCCGCGCGCGCGCCCGAGATTTCGACGATCGCCTACTTTTTTTTTTGCGCTATGGTCTCGCGTGACGCGCGGGGGTCGCTCGTGCCCCCAAAGACAGCCACGCGGGATGCGTAAGCTCGCTCCACTTTTTTTTTCAGGAGCTTTATTCAACATTAGGGAGTCAGCTTCGCCGTTATTCCACGTCCGGTTTGATAAGGCGTCGACCGCGCGCTGATTGTGTTAACCCAATTTTTTTTAAACTCGCAACTCAGCGAAGTTTAGCCGCGTGATTGTGCCTAATTCCTCGAGGGACTAATTCAACAATTATTGAAATTTTTATTTTCACGCAGGGTTAAGATTTTCATATCTGATTTAATATTCAATGTTTTTCGTATAGAGGTACAGATCGTAAAATAAAATGTTAAGGAATAAATGTATCTATATAATAAATGTACATGCGCATGTAAAAGGAGTAATTAAATAAAGTAATTTTTACATTTTCAAACTTAAAGAATCGACTTATGAAACATTTTTCAATGAAAATATCCAAAAAGGAAATGCAGAAAATATTCCGAATAAAAATGTCAATTTAAATTAATTATGTTGCCAGATAAACAACTGCTTTTCCTCGAAACTAGATTAAAGCGGGTTACTTCAGTAAAATAATCTTCAATTGCGTAATTGAAAAGAAAAAGTTAATCTGAAGAAATGGTTAATTTATTATGTCATTAACGATGAATCCTTATTATGTTATTAACTAACATTTATTAACATTTTCAATAAACTTCACTCTGCCCTAGCATCTCACTTGTCCTCCAAAACACATTTAAAATATTTGCTAAATTCTTTATAAATATTCGAGTTTCAGTATAAAAAAATGAGCGGCGTTTTTTCCCCGCGCAGTCTCACCACAGTTGGTTTTGCTCGAGCGAGTACAACGCCCGGTAAATTCTTGCACATCGGCCGACCCTTCCGTTAAAGCGAACGCGACGTATGTAGGTCATGCATATATCCGCACGCTCGCGGCGGGCAATCGACGCGGAGGCGCGCGATTTTTCGGTCAATCGAGAATGACGATCGCAGTCGCGTCCCTCGCGATGAAAAATCGACGACGAGCTACGAAAACTACCACGTCATTACGCTCTATTGCGTTTAAATTCTGCAGTGACGTCATTTCGTAAGTCGGTTTAGTAAGTACGTGATGTCAGCGCGTCGAGAGATTTTTTAAAAATTGAAAGTGATTCCAATAAACCTTTTGTAACTGCTCGCATGCTGCATTGACGGATACTTAAAAGCTTCATCTTTTAAGAATAAGTAGTAGGTCGAACTTAAATTTCTACAGCTTTACTAGTAAATTCCTCGTTTTGTTCGTTAATTTGATTCCTTGAGAAGGTATATAAATATAATATAAGCAGATATTTTGAGAGCCGTCAACTATTATTGCAGTACTAAGTTTATACGCGTACATAATTAAAGATAATGAATTGAAAATGATAAATTTCTATTTTTGATACACCTATAAGTAAAATAAGTCTCATTTATAATGACAATTAATATTTAAGCTGCTGTATATATAGACACTTATATTTCTCCTGGACTTACAATTATCTCTCCGTTCTGAATAATTAATAATAACGTCCTCAACGTAATTGTCATTTACGATAGAAACAAATTATACCGGAAATTAATTTTCCGAGTAAACTCGGCGTCTCTTTAAAATAAAACGAAAGCGCTTCTCGCAACAAAAGCGCAAAAAAGCGTACGAAGAAAGGATATCCCCGATGCTGCCTTCCGCAGAAAATCGAGGGCGAAGCATCAGCCGGCGCGCGGCTGATTGCACGAAATTGAGGCACTCGGCGCAGGGCCGACCGGGTGCAAGTTGAAGGCCGCCAGCCGCGCGCATTGATTGCCCCGCGAAAGAGTTCCCGGAAAGTCCGTTGCACCGGCTTCCACGTACGCACGCGACGCTATACAGATGCCGCGCTGATAACGAAACGGGAGAAAAAAAAGAGAGAGGGGAATCCCCGCGCTTCCGCGAGCGCGGCCTCCGGACATTATTCATCGCGAGATTTCGGATGCACTTCCTGACGCTTCCGAGAAGCGCAACGCGCTCCTTAAGAGCGTACATCGTTGCCCTTCGCAAGTGAGCACATGCGTATGATATGTACAGGTGTACGATACATGTACAGTGTATGTGATATCGTGAAAGTGTATGATACATTCAGATGAATATAATGCATACAGGTGTATGACACTTGCAGTCCTATATGATACATATGTAGATGTGTGATACAGTCGAATGTTACCTACGCATGAATATAATGCATACAGGTGTAAGACACTTGCATTCCTTGATACATTTATAGATGTGTGATACAGTCGAATGCTACCTACACAGGTGTATCATACTTTCAGTCATATGATACTTACAGCCGTATAATACATTCAAGTGTATGATGCAGCCGTGATACACACAGGTGTATGATTATACATACAGGTGAAACGATGAGCGCGAAAAAAACAAACCTAAAAAATGGATTCTTCGCGCTCAATGTTTTATACGCCCGTATGTGTCGTACACGCCTCGATACACGTGTAGGCGTGTTTGCTTGAATAGGACCGGCGAAAGTTTATCCGCTGCGCCTCGATTATTCGCCTTGGCCACGAGGCGGCGACCTAGTGATGTAATGCATCGCGCTTCCGCGAAACTCACGCTCGATTGTGCGCGCGTCAATGCCGCGCGGCACCTGCCGTGTCTCCTCTCCTGTTTGTTTACCCTTTTTTCCGTTTCGTTCGCCGACAAAATTGAAAATTTCTAGGAGCCGCGGCTCGTGCGTCACCGGCGGATCGGGATGTTGATTACAATTAAGCCACTTCCCAGACCCGTCGGATGTAAGGAATTACGCGGCTATTGAATTTAGACGATCGATTCCGGCCGATAAACTATAAATGCCAGTTTGGTTTTCCCGCTAATCCATCAACTTTGTATCGCGTCGCGGAAGCATATTGTCTTTGCATCGCTCGCTGTTCGGATAGTGTACCTATATGCGAAGTGTGCAAGCGAGGCGCAGCCGCTGGGGTTTCCACGAAAACCTGCGATTGAGAATCGAGGGGTGAAGGAGAGCATAAAAATAAATGTCGCGAAAGCTTGCAATATTGATCGGGAGGTGACAGGTACGTACAAGGAGTATTGCACCGGGAACTCGTAATTTTTAAGATAACAGGTATAGGGATTTACCGCACGATGCGAGTTTGTTTGACCTTCCAATTTTTTCTTTTTAAGTCATCACTAAGTTACTAAGTTCGTTATCTGAGCTTTTGAAAGTATATCTTAATTAGAGATCTTAAGATTGTATTTGTAAACTTATGAAAAATTGAGATGCGCGCATGTGGCATCAAACGATTACACGATATCGTAAACTGCAAGATGTTATCGCTTTAAATTCTTTAAATTCTTTGTAAAATGAGTCAAGCGTCAAACGGCTACCTTTTATTTACGCGTCGATTACAAACTGATGTAAGGGAAAACTCTTTGATATAAGCCTGAAATTTTTTAAAATGGATAATTTTATTACTTAATAGAAGAGCAGTAGAGTAGTTTGCATTCACTACGTTTAAAAACAACAAATTATGCTGGTCAAACCTGTTTTTTTAAGACGTTGATGATTTCTTTTAAGTAGTCAATCCAATTATACATATGTAATGAAATTAAAATTTAGATACAACGCATGTTCGGCATTAAAGTATTTTTCCTTACATCGATATTGACCAAAATAGTAAGAAAAAAATTTGATAATGTTTGACACTAATTTAGATCTATAAAAATATGTTTACATCGACTGTTTTACAACAACCTGCAGCTTTATCAGGAACTTTTATGAGGATTTTACTTTTATATGTCAATACTGAGAATCAAAAATCGAATTCCAGTAGTTTAAAATCGTTAATTTTTTACTAAATCCTGGTAAATCATAAACCATAAAAAATGGGCAGCTCTAGTCTCTTAATTATCAAGTAAAACGCAGTCATTTAACAATGACATGAAAAAATAATAAAAAAACGACGGAATAAAGAAAAAAATTTTTTAATCATTAAGAAAAAATAAAAATTGAAGCGTTCAATTGTAAAAACAATTTCATCAATGAGCGACTTAAATATAAAATCATTGATGGATTCGTAAAATTCTGACAAACTTCACAAGAAAATTATACACGTGTATTACAAAATTATTGTTTTTAAATTTGAAAAGCTGGACTGTAACATCCGAGCCCCCGAAGAATCGCAGGGGCTATAAAGCGTCCCTCTCCGTGGGGGGACCGTTAAAAAAGAAGAAGCTCGGCACCGCGGCATGCGCGATCCTCGGCGAAGCCCCGGCATCCTTTGCGCGGCTCGTCGCTTCGCGCGAGGTGCCGGTGCGGCGTATGCCTCGTCGCCGGCGCGGACCACCCGGTGCGCGCCGCCCCCCTCGCCGCAGCGCGTACGTGCGCACGCGAATAATTAAAGGCGACGCGCGGGCCTTGGCGAAACCCGTCCCAAGGCCCCCCGCCCCCCTCCGATCTCCGGGAGTGGATTATCCGCTCCCGATGAAGTAATCGAAGGCAGTGGAGGCGTGCGCGCGGCCACGGAAACCTGCTGTCGTCGTGTGTGTACACTGTGCACCGCATGAAGTGCGCCGCCGCCGCTTGTTTGTCCGTCGCGCGCGGGGGTGGCCGCCGGCGCGCACACGCGGAGGAGAAAAAAGGAGGAAGCGACGGCCGCCGTTTACTTATACCTATACGTATATACAGGTTTAAGTGAACTTGTATACCTACATGTGTACGTATATACATATATGTAGACGTATCGTTCGATCGGGCATTCGTGCGTCTCCTTTTGTGACGGCGGGAAACCGTACGGGGTCCGCGTGCAGTCGAAATTGAATAGCGAGACGTGCGGCTATGCGCCGCAGTATATAGCGGTGGGTAAAGAGTCGTCGAGGGCTTTCGATGTTACGGCCGCGCCGCGGTGTAATTTTGATGGCTCGTCGTGTTTGTATCACGCTCGAGCTTAGCCGCCGACGGGGAAGCTTTTCGCCATGCAAATTGCCGCTTTGTTTCCCTCCGCCGACATACTTATTCCTTCGGGTTTTGCTAATGTGACCATTTTTTTGCATCGTCATTCGAATGCGTTGAAATTTCGTAGCCGAAAGTCGTTCAGTCATCGATTGGGGGTATAAGGCTTTTCAGTAAATTAACTTACCTCATTTCTTCATTTTTAGACGATTACGACTCTTTAAACTAGATGAGTAATGCGAATGCGTAAGAAAAACTCGTCGGACAAATAAATCGATCGATTTTTATATCTTTCTTGTAACTATAAGCTTACACACAAAAAGGGTCTTCTACTAATCGTTCAGGTTCCAGGAATAAGTAAATAAATTATGCCGCCTGCATAACGAGCTTTTAATTAAGTTCCCAGTAACAGTTAATAAACGAATTACGAATTAGTAACAGTAACATTACAAAAATCGTGTTGACTGTAAAACAAATGTTACAACGTTTTAAAGTATTCGCATAAGTGATATTTATTCCGATCGATCGGAAACTATGCGAAAATTAGATAAAGACTATATTTATACGAATGATAAGATTGCCTGAACTGAATTTCGCCGATAAATGCCTCGAATCAAAAGTACCGCATCGCGAGCAATCGAATGTTTTTCTCTCGAGGCGTCGCGCTGTCACTTTCCGCGGGACCACGTGCCGGGGCACTGATGCCATTATATTTTTTCCCAAATCAAAATTTCTCGCGCCTCGCAAGAATTTAATCGGCGCGGAGAGGCGACGAATTGGAAAATATTCCACTTGCCCCGATAAGATAGGCCGATTTCGTCGACAGGTTGAACGGGCGTGCCGCGCAAATTTGTTACTCACGCGAGCCTCCGTAAAAGAAACACACGAATAAATAAATAAATTTTTTAAAAATCGAGATGCAAGGATGCTTTTAATATATCTGACTGCTTTATATTTATCAAATTCTTTTGCGATGTTAAATCGATTATTTTAGTTTTACATCAAGTTAGTTTTTTTTTGTTTTTATATTGTTTTACTTTTTTGTACTTGCATTGGTCGCTTACGAACTCATAATCAGAGCCCTCAGGCTTACTAATAAATTGTATTGCGGAAGAATAAAAAATCTTTCGATACGAGTAAAAACTAAACCGATCAAAGTTAGACGCAAGCTCAGTTTTTTCCGCACAAAGTAACTTTTCACTTTTTTACGTTATGAAAAAAAAGAGCCGATTTTAATTTTTAAGGATTTTCATACATCCAGACTGGCGGACGGAAAATATAGTACCTCATTAATTTACTACTTAAATTAATCTATAATGTACTTGTTTTTACTTTCGTTATAAATAAAATAAAAAAAAAGACCTTACCACCCAACTATTTCTATAGTTCCGTATAGATAACAATATTCGGAAAAGCTCCTAGCCGAGCCGAGCGACAAAGCGGCTTCCGGTCCTCCCTCCGCGCGTGCGCTCAAAACTTTCGTTAAAAAAAAAGAGCGAAAAGATAGGCCGTCATGGAGATTTTGAAAGTTCCGAAACGGGGAGGCGCATCTAGTCGCATAGTGCTCTTATCGCGGCCCGGCTGGCGCGCCGGAAAGTGCGCGCCGACATAGACAACACGCCCTTTTTCGCGCCCTCCTTACTTCCGAGAAGCCGCGGGAGAGGCATGTAGGACAGCGCGCGGCTAATTGAAAGCGCGCCAGCCGCTTAATGCGCGCGCCCCCGCGCCGAGTGTGCGCCGAGCAAACGCTAATTATTTTTAATTGTACGCGCGCTCGCGACCGGGGCGATTGCGCG
>UXGC01001030.1:0-38584 GCA_900480045.1 Eurytoma adleriae
CAACGACGGCGGAAAATGCCGTTTTAGCACGCGCAAGCGTGCGTAAAAGGCACTTTTACGCACAGAGTTGCATAAACGATATTTTTCACGCAACGCCTCAATAACAAACGCAGGTTGCAAACAAAAAACGCATTACCCAGAATCCATTGACGCTGCACTTTTAAATAATCTCAAAGTCGCTCGTCAAATTTGATATGCGCGATAGCGCGAACATTTTCAAGAAAAAAAAAGTCACTCGCGGCATACTAATGAATCAAAATCGGCGTCTCCCGGCGTCTCCCGGTAATTAAAAGTGCTCCCCGCCTCATTTAAACCCGACGTAATGCCCGTGTAGTACAACAAACGCGTAAGAAAAGACTAACCGATCGATCCCTCGCGCCGATTAAAGTTGCGAAAGCGACGACGCGAAAGAGAGAAAAAAAACGGGTAGTTTGAGGTAAAAAAAAATGTAAAGATCAACCTTGGCCAGGATTCCCGCATTAACTTGATTTATAAACGAACTTCGAATCGCCTGCGAATGATGTAAATACCGTTTAAACATCCTCATAAAGCGTCCGCGGCGCGCGTAAAAAGCGACTCTCGCCGCGTCGCGCGTGCGTCGCATAATCCCCGAGCCTTTTTCCCCTCTCCTCGCTCGAAGAGAGTAGGGACGGATTTTTCTCGGATAAAAAAAAAGGAGAGAGACAAAAAAAAATGAGTAAGAGCGCGCTTGTCCCTAGCGGGGGGGTTTTTAAAGAAGGAAATCTCTATTCGCGTTATGGTCCTAGAAAGCGAGAAATACCGGCTCCGAGGCGGAACCCTCCGACGCGGCTCTCCTCTCTCTTGCCCATTTGGCGACGATGGGAAGCCGGGAGGAAAAAGCTGCATCGCTAATGGCCATTTCACCGCGCGGCATCGCCGCGAAGGCAAGAAAATTGAAAAGGCCCCGACGGCCGTTTTGATTGGCTCGTCCCGGCGGTTTTTCCCTTTTTGCCTTTGTACCTTTTTGCGCGGGGAGCGATGCTTAGTTGCGTGGAATTGTTTCATTTTCACTTAGTCGACCCGCTCGATCGCTCGCTGAAGTGACCCAATAATCCATATCTGAAAAATAGGTAAAGTATAACTCGATTGACGCAATGTAAACCCTGTAAAAATACTTAAGTTTAAGGAAGCAATAAGAAGTTACAAAATAAAGTTTTCTAATTCACTCATGAAGATATCAATATACAAGTACAATGAGATAAAATTCTAGTAAAAATTTCTATCCTGTGTAGAAAAGTGGCCACCGACTGTCATGTAGTGGAAAAATTACCATCCTGTATAAATTTTACCAAAATTCTAGTAATATTTCCAATAATTCTAGTGAAATTTCAAATAATTCTAGTAAAATTTACAATACAGTATGGTAATTTTTCCACTACATGACAATCTATGGCCACTTTTCTAGGCAGAATAGTAATTTTTACTAAAAATTTTTCTCAGTGTATCAAAACGTCGTTCAAAAGATAGTAAGACATGTTTTTTTAGTTGAGCTTGTCAACACACTAAGTGTACACTGAGAGAATGTTTCCATAAAAATTACTATGTTTTTAGTAATCTTAGTAATCTTGGGACCAATTGATCTGGTTGTTATAAATTACTAACCAACATTGTAAAAAATATTCAAAAAAATAGTAATTTTTATCATGTTTATCAAGTTTTGAGTATAATATTTACCAAAAAGGCCACTTGATTCGAATATTACTAATTACATAGTCATTTTTGTAAAAATTTGAGAGTAATTTTTATTACCACTATTACCTGGTCTTCACTCACATGAACGTCAATCCACATCTTATTGAAATACGTAACATATAATAAAAAATTATTTTAAGAATGCATGAACGTAATAATTATGTATGAAATAGTGTAGAATGACGTATGTTAAGACAAATTTTCTGTTTTCTTAGTGACACCAACTTAGCTGAAATTTTATCCGCGGCGTAGAAAAAAAACAAAAAAGAAGAGGCGAAGGCGTCATCTTCGAATCTCGAAAAGGCTTTGACGTAGTATTTGGTGGGAACCACTGGTGACGAGTCAGGATTTCAGGAAGAGGGACATTAAAGAATAATAGTCGCAGGTAGATGCAAAAATGTAAATATAATTTATAGTAAAACAGAATTCGGTCATTGTGCAAAGATTTCTAAAAATCTCTACAAATATTATTTCGATGGCCAATAAAAAAGAATACATTCTAAGAAGCGCTTACGCGAATTCACTCGGTATCGTTTCTGTCGAACTTTGTACTGTTATAAACTTATGAATCATTCATCGAGCGGGAACAATTTTACTCGGCGATGACGGAAAAAACGCATATTTTATTTATGAAAAGAACACTGGACTTGGAATAATCTGATAAGAGAACGGATGAACGAGTATAAACATTTTATTAAGCTTGTCGTTAAATTAATTGAAAGTCTAATTAAAATCCTTATGCAAGCAAAAGTGACGGAGGTGGTTATTACGGTTAAATATAGAGCGAGGCATGATCGCCTTACACCATTACTTAGTTTTGACGGAAACGGCATTAGCTTAAAAAAATAAGGAAGAAGCGGGGCCGTCTTTCCAGTCGGTGAAGTGGGCGGCGATACTGGATCTCTCAGAAGACGGACTTCCTTCGCCCAGTCACGATTTCGAGAATCGCTCTGTAAATAAACAGCTATCAAATCCACTTTTTGCCATTTGGGTCGAAGTGATCACTCGCAGAATGCACGCGTGTGCACTCGGAGATTTTGTTAAATTTGAGCGTCCTTCGAGCGCGAGTTTACAATATTTCGACATGGAAATCGTAAAAAAATATTTTTTTAGTCAATGCTTCGCGGCTTGACTAATATTAAAGTACGTGAGTTTACAACAATCGCCTAGTCATTATGGAATATTTGACACAAGGCAATATTTTCAAACAGAATTATATAATTTGAGTGAGAATCATCTCTAATTTTCTTATTTAACCATCACATATTTTCTTTGAGGTAAAAAGAAAGCGCGCATTGAAACCCCAATTAGCGCTAATTTTATTTTCCACATAACAATGTCAGTCGTACATTTTTAAGACCTCATATTTTTCATAAACTTAACTTCTAATATCCTCCAATTATTGAATAATGAGTAGGCAATACTATAATAACCAGAAAAAGAAATGTTTTCTTGTGCACATTTTTTCTGCATTACTACATCGAGATTGTTCTTCGTAAAAAATAATCCTGCTTTTTGAAAAAAATATCTGTGCATTCATGAATCTTGAAATTAAAGTGATCTCAAAATTAAGTACTCACAACTTGGTAAAAATTTTCAGTATAAAAATTAACAGTAAAAAAAATTTTTTAGATTTCATTATATCCATCTATTTATTAACAAAAAAATTAGCCGATTAGAATTTACTATAAAATAGTATAATCTGTGTAGTATAAAATCGTGTCGTTCCACGCAACTTAAACGAGCAATATTTTCGTTAATAAACATTGAATTGAAAAAAGAAAAAATACGTAATAATTTTTCAATATTCTATCAAATGGATATAATGGAATTTTTTCTTATTGTTCCCCATTCCGACTTTTCTGAGTAATTCTTACGACGGTGTTCGGTAATTTTTACCAAAGAGCTGACTCGTTCCCATAATCATTTTTTCCACAAAATTTTCTGCGAGTATGCAGGAAGTACCGGAAAGCCGCACGATTTTCGCGCAATGGGGAAAATCGCGAGCGCAAACAAGACGGACGATATTTTTTCTCGCGCGTAGCTCGTCTCGCGAGTATTTGCGCTGCTCCGTGTCTCCTCGGGTTTTTTTTTTCCTTTCATCGATTTATGCAAACTACCTCGCGGTTTCAGGAAGACAGAGCGTCGCGCGTCTCCCCTTTTTTGCTTCCGATTTTTTCTCAGGTTACACTTGCCTATAGACGCTCGCGCCATGCTTTTTTTTCTCTCGCGCTGCCGATCGTGCGGTCGATGCGTTCGATAATCGGCACAAACGAGATCGCGACGTCAATAATGCGGACGAGATGGAGGCGCGAAAAGCAGGTGGCGGTGCTGATTTTATCGCGAATTGATAAGGTTTACTTTTGCGGTCACTGGTTTATTATTACTGCAAATAATTGTTCTACTTTCGGAAAATTATTATTTTTATTACAAGTGTAATTCAGTCACACGTTTCGATGTACTACTATGTATAGAAACTCTTATAAGATAAATAATCGTCTCATTTTTATAATTATTGATTCAAATTTAGTTTTGGAGCATGATATTTCAATATTTGTTTTGTGATATAAGTGAAATTTCACGTCTTCTTCTATGCACTGATAAATTGTTAGTGAAAAATCGCCGCGTCGACATCGTAAACACTGGACGGATTATCTATCGCGTATTTCCATAAATTATTATTTCGCTACGCGGAATAATAATTGATAAACACTAAGTAAAACTTCATTGTATGGATCGGTAATTTTTACTAGCTCTCCGTAATTTTCAAGCGGTATTTCCTCGCTAATTCAATTGAAATAAGGTGTCTGGTCATTTTTATGAGTTATCCTTGCAAATTTTATTAAAAATTCTATCCGTATAAAAAGTGGACGATTTTAGATTAGTTATTTTCTGATCGATTTAATCCTCTGGCACATGTAATCTATCGAACATATTAAGGGTGCTTCGATGAGTTTCCAAAGATATCTGTGCAGTGTATTTCCCATGTGTACATACCGATAAGATCAAAAAGTACATGCACCAGCAAAACAACCGTTATCTATAAATATTTTCTACTATCTATCAATAACATTTATTTATTTTATTTTTATTGCTTAAAATTACTTAACAATTTTATATCTAAATAATTAGAAACTCGAAATCTTATTTTTAAAGAGTAAATGCTCTATTTTAAAATGTAAAAAAAGTCACTAAATTATACATTTTCAAGATTCAATAAACAAACGGTAGTAACACGCAATAATCATTTACACAGAGCTATAAAGTAACTCAAAAAACGAAATACACTACTCACGATGCGCTGAACAGTGACGGAACAGTTTTTCACCGCAAAAAAGTTTAAGGTCCGCGCGTCATATTATTAGCATCATCGGTTGACACGCAGTGTCGAAACACCTCGCCAAAAAAGTGCACGATTTATTGTCACAGCCGAAGTCACTTGGGGAATGCATTGCCCTCAAATTGTTTATGTAACACCCGATGAAATTGTACATGAAGTGAAAAATTCCTTTCGAGTGAATCACAGCTGTTTATACAACGGAATGAAAGCGACCGCGAGCGAAGTGATTCTTTAAAGTTCAAGAATTTCCGCTTACAAGTACACGCGGCTAGTCGGATAAAGCGCTATTATCTTTAGTTGAATTTCCCCAAAAGCGTAAAGTCACCTGCTCTTATTACACGGCTTGTTAACGATAGCGTGTATCTACAGTTTTTTTTATCTGATAGGAGTTGATATTGAAGCTCGCGGGAGATTACTGTTTTTTTCTGAGTGATAAAATTCTGTTAAAACCCATACTTATGTCAGTTAACACTTTTTTATGAACATTTTTAGATGTTTATTTTGTAAGGCAAAAGATTAAGTGGTAAATTAGTTTTTTACGTTTTACCTTTGATGTTATAATCAGGAAAAGATGTTAATTATAAAAATTACTGAAATTACTTAATTAATTTAAGTCTAAATACAATAATTAATCTCTTCAAAAATATTAAAGCAGGAAAAAACAAGTATAATTAAGAAACACTTTCACAAATAAGTAATTCATCATTTTAATCACTTCAACATTGTAATTAAGAAAAGAATCGATAATATTAAAAAAAAATTATTAAAAAGATTAAACAACGACGGACGGTAATCATTTCTTAGAAGATTTCTTATTTATCGATCATCGTACATTTTTCAGTACTTGTGGATGATGCAGATGGTGGCGGCACCAACAGCTGTTAGCAGCAGGTAGTTACCTTCATGATCAACTTTCAAACATGCATTAATTTTTTTTATTTAAACATTAAATTACCAGTTACGTTAATGATATGATTTTCAAATTTTTCTTAATTCACAACTTGATATTTATTTAATTTTTATAAAAGTGCCTGAATGTATACTCGTTCATGGTAGAACCATCTGTTGGTACATAATTTATTTCTTTAGGTAATAAATTCAAATAAAAAGAAAATTTTTATAACAAATTGCAATTTAATATTTTAGCAGTATTTAGCAGAATCTTGAGGTATTACTTGCAGATCATCAGTCAATTGCTAAATAAAGATTTAAGGTATTAAAAATAATGAAAGTAGTCTAACGTAATTCAACAATAGAGGACGTTGCAGTCCTCTATTTAAAGATTCTATAATTGCATTAAACCTCGCAAATAAATTAAAAAATCAATTTTGATACATTATTGTTTAATTAAAATGCTTTTTCCACTGCAATATGAAATTTTAACTCAGGTTTGTTTTTAAAGTGCATTCAGTTTTGATATGCAATAAATTTCCTTATTGAATTTTATAAAGTACAGAATTTCTAAAAATACTTTAAAAACAGTGCACTCAGTATAAAAAGATCAAGTATATCAATCCACATTTGTGCATTAAATAAAAACATCTGGCGCCCTATCTTATCAACAAAAAAAATATTGTTAAAAGAAGCACCCATAAAATAAGCAGAAGTGTATGAAGCGTGCAAAAGTGACTCTCGCGATAGCTCCGCAAAAAAAAATCGTTCGTTCTAAAGCGTTCGCGCCGTAAATCCATCATCCCGCGGCAATTACTTTGCCGCGACCAACTAAATTAACGCAAAACCGGCCAACTCCTCGACGCGCGTTGTGCCGCGTAAATTCGCCTCGAAATACCGCTCTCGCGCGAAATTTACAGCGCTCCGACAACGCCGCGTGCAGTCCGTCCGACTTTTACACCTCGCCTATGCTCCCGTCCGCCACCGCGTAATCTACTCCCCGCCTCGCGTATAATACCCTCCCCTCCCCGCGTAGAAAACGTAAAATACGTCTACACCTCCGGTGCGGCGAGTCGCCTGGCACGGCGGACCCCACGACTCGTCCCCCCCACCGCTCGGGACTGGCCCCTACTTACGTACGTGGAGCGCGCCTCGCGGCTCTGCCTACGTAGTTCGGAAATTCTTCCAGCGTACGAGCCAGCGCACGCAGTGCGTCTCGCTTTCTCGCCCGTTTTATACACCTTTTTATCGGCGCTATCACACGCGGCGCTCGCCCGCCGATTTTTTCGTCCCCTGCGATCGCGCGTTTCTTTCTTTCGGGAAGTGCCCGGGTCGCGCATCTCGGCCCGAGATCGAGGATCGAGGCGGACACACACCGGAGAGGCGCGCCTCCTTTCAGGTGAGTCGAGAGCCCAGCTCCGCAACAAAGAGTCCCGCAGCGGCCCTGTGTGCGTGCACGCCGCGAGGATAATCTCGCGCGTGATGCACTCACCTCGCGCCGATTTCTTTTTCCAGTTTATTCCACCTTTTTTCTCACCCGCGCCGTAGATTTTTATCTTATCGCAGAAAGGCTTATCGGAGCTTGCTTTTTTCTCGCACGCACATCCTTGAGCGGCAAAAAAATCCCCTCGACCCTCCTGCGCGTGCGTATATAAAGCAACAAACGATCGGCGAGTAATGTCGATTAAAAAGAAGGTGCGCGTCCGGCCAATTAGCCGGGCTTATCGGTGCGTAACGGGCCTTTTTTTCGCGGGGGTCCACGCGCGCGCGGCCCTCGCGTTATCGCACGGCGCGCCGTTAATCGGTAACGCCGCGGCGAAATATATACGGCTACCGATCTCCAGGTGTGCCGCGGAGATCGCCCGCAGCTTCCTGCTCCGGCGAAATCGTCGAAACGAACGGCCGCGCGTTTTTAGCGCCGGGCAACGAGCCGGTAAAACCGTGTGTCGACGGAGGACGGGATAATTGCGCGCCTCGCGCGCATCGAGATATATTGTTACGACGCGCATCGTGAATCGGAAATTACGCGATGTTGGTTTTTTTTTTATTGCGATGCAAAATTATCGTTACGAGCGATGGGGATTGTCGTCGCAGTGCCCATTAGCGATCGAAGAGGCGATTTTTCATCTTGATGATGATTTTAAATACCGATGATGCAGCGGTGATGTATGTACGATTGAGGTGAGGATTGCGTGCGGCGATGGGATGAGTAGGTGTTTTGAATATGAAACACTAGTGAATTTTAATTTTTTAGTACGGCTGACCCTCGAAGGATTAATAATGTACAGCGCGCGATGCGGCCGTGAATGTCTAAAGAATACAGAAATAGCACGAAAAGGTGTTTAATAATCTCACACTGATCCTAAGGAAAGGGTACTTATTGTAGTCTCGCGTTTTATTCCTTATTTACGAGGATCATCCGACTAACGTTTATTATCGGTAAAAGTCGTTTCATCGCTCGTTTATTAATAGAAGAAAACATGCACATTTAAACAGCGAAGCTGCACTTATAGTTAATCAACATCGAACGCCTCGTAACGAACCAGTAAAACAGTGATAAATGCAACCTACAAAAGAATAAATTTTATTAGTACCAACGTGCCACCTTCCCACTCGGCTGGAATGTTTATACTCCTGCAATTATGCGCTCGCTGCTAATTTATTTTTCGAATTGAAAAACAACATAAACAATCGAGCGGACAGCCTCGTTTCGTCACGCTTAAAATATCAATCCAGGATTCGAGGAATCCCGATCAAGCGCCGTACCGTCATCAACATTCGTCATTCCGAAATTTCAGTAACAACGCACGAGTAAACATTGTACATTCCAAAAATAACAATTCGGAAAAGCCCTTTGTTGCCGTAACGCGTAAATAAAGCTCCAGCGGGGAGAAACAGCGCGTCATTCTTTCCGCCGCGGGCTCTCATTGAAAATTTCCTGTATGGCCGGCTCACGAAAACCGTGTACATACGCAGACTCCCGACCGAGAGCTCGTGCCTTCACACATGGATGTACACGTATACATAGATAGAATCACACACGGACACACACCCGCACACATGCACACATAGTCGCATTCACGTACGGATACATATACACGTGGTCACTTGGATACACATCTCACACCGTGTGTGCGAGCGCAGCACGTCTTGCACGAAATCGGGAACGGGGACGCGAGGCGAAAGCGCCGGAGGAAAGTCTCTCTTTCTCTCTTCCACTAAGTCGCCGACTGAGCGTGTACATCGCTGGATCGGGCAGAAATTGAGGAGAGAGAGAGAGAAAAGAGCGAAAGAGGGGGAGAAAGGTTGCGCGTTTCCTTCTTTTATTTCGTGGCCGTTCCTCATCTCGCGCGCTCCGGTTCTTTATCGGGCGTACGTGGCGAGCGAGCGCCGATTTCGACAGTAAGAAGACACCCGATAAACGCGCAGGGACAGGAGGTGCCGCCCCGGAAAGGAAGGAGGCTCTCTCGGGGGAGGCGAGGAGGGCCGATAAATTTTAATGCGACGCGCTCGAGGAGAGAAGAGACAGTGGGGGGACAGGCGAATAATCTATGGGTGGGTCAGGAATTGATCGTCGCGTCGAACATTTACCCGCAGATAGCAATTCAATTGAAGCGAATGTTTTGCGGCGAAAAGTAATCTCTGAAAAAATTGCCTTGTCACTGGTTATCTGTAAAATTTTTTTCTTGTAAGAATCTATCTGTGATCGGTAGGAGTAAAAAAACAGTATATAATTTATAGGATTGTACTTGAAATTGTATAATTTAAGTGTAAAATTTAGGCAATTTCATATTGTGCTTGTTTTAATCATCAAATTCGTTTGTAAGTTATACTTTCAAATAATCATCAATAAAATAATTTCTAATCTTTGATAACAAAAATTGTGCAGAAGCTGAACCGAATTCTAATCTATCTTTATCGTAAATTGTATAACATTTTTTTACCATTTTTTATTCGCAAATTGAATGTATACAATAATTGATATAATTTAATTAAGAATATGTATCGATGACTACTTTCAAATTATAATTATATTACAATTTAAAAAATAATAATTACTTTTATATTAATAATAATGAACGCTAAATGTAAAAGAGTGAGTATTCACTCTTTTATATTTTGATAGATTAATTAATTGTAATTCATCAAGATATTCTATCAATTCCATTTTTGACATAAAATAATCATTACTTGAAACATTTAATAATGATAAAGGTTGTATAACACATTTAAAAAAACTACTATTTTCCGTTTAATTCACTAAATTATACAAATTCACAAGTAGATTTTACTGCCTTTTAACTGCATTGAATTACGCACTAAATCTAAAAATATAGTTAACATAATTTAATTCGATTTATACTTATACCTTCAATAATTTATATGTCCTCTCAATGATGAAACCTGAGTCTGCACGCGGTATCGCAGGCATGCAAAAAACGAATTTACGTAAAAAGCACATTCTGCGGATCGCATTTTAACGTATATTAGTTACGAAACCAGCCGCATCGCATCGGCAAAAATAAATAGCCGGTGCGTAACACGCAATCTGAGGTTAGATAAAGCGCCGAAGTAGCTGCACACACGAGCGAAAAAAGTGACCACGCGCTTATGTGCGCGAGCGTCCGATTCTCCGAATCGAAAATCGGAGCAGCGGCTCCAAAAACCTGCCGAGTCCTCGATGTACCCCAGCTGGAATGCCGTTCGCGAATTCGCGCGTCCACTTATAAAAAAGGATATATACGCGTGTAATTGTGATCAGCACGAAATTTTTTTTTTATACATATATTTATACTCGAGTAGAGTGGATTCTACCGGAACGTTTTTGAAAAACTGCAGCGATTCATGAAAATTTGGTTTCGCGTCAAAGAAAACTTGAAAGAAAAATCTACGACATTCAAATTTCGCGCCAAAAAGTCAATTCGCGATTTTCGTTTCCACGCAAAACCATGTTTCCCCGCGACGTTGCAGTTTGTCAAAAACTTTCCGGCAGAATCCCTTGTAACCGAGTGCACACATATACACACACATGGCGCTTTTAAAGCCTGTTGGACGTTTCGTCATCGTCGCGCCGGGATTCCTGCGTGTGCTCACATGTCGCGGCTGCGCGAGATAACGCCGCCGTGTGTTTACATGCCGAGGCGCGTCATGTTTTTTTTCCTCGCGGCATCGAGCACACTCGCGACGAATTTTTTAATTCCCCGCGCTCATCCTTTTATTTCGGTCGGGTCCGATAAGGCGCGCCGTCGAGAGGAGCGACGGAAAAACGGCGCACATCGCGTTTTTATTTGGAAAACAAACAGAGCTGGAAATAGAGAGGCGGGAGGAGCGGTAAAAATAGGCCCGATTTTCCGCGCGATAAGAGAGAGGCGCAGTTGCACCTCTCGGTTGATTTTTATCCTAATGAACGGCTCCGGCCAATCGCCGGCTGCGCGATGGCGAGCTGATTTATTGAGCCTCGCGGAATTCCCGCCGCGAAAAAAAGAGAAGTGGAAGAAGCGGGGGAGGAGAGATAAGTCGGCGGCGCAAACTGCGCGAGCGATAAAATTGTACAATCGGCGCTTATCGGTGTCATCTGGCGAGATACGGAACTACGTGATTTTCAGCAGGGCGAGGCTTCGCCTTTCAAGTACATCCGTGCGCGGTCCGTTCGGTTATCGCTGCCGATCGACACTGGATTATCCGTGACGTCGGTGGACTTTCGACGAGCGTTTACCTGCGTTTGTTAATTGCGTGCAGGAATGTTGCGGTTAGGACTAAAATATTAACATGTAGATTTTTTTTAATGATATATTAGATATTTTAATAAAGAACAACTGTAGTATTCATAACTACAGTTTGGTTAATTTGATAACTAACTATATAACTACGTTTTAGTATAAACTTATCTTTAAATCCCTCTAAAGTTGAGTTAGAGAAAAACTACTAAAAATTATTAAAATGCATTAAAATTTAGTGAAATGTATTCCACTAAATGATGATTAGTACACTAAGAAAAAATTCTAGTAAAAATTACTATCCTGTTTACAAAAGTGGCCAGACTGTCACGTAGTGGAAAAATTACCATACTGTATTGTAAATTTTACTAGAATTATTGAAATTTTACTAGAATTATTGGACTTCTAGTAAAATGTACAATATTTTCTAGTAAAATTTACACTTCAAGATGATAATTTTTCCACTACATGACAGTCTGTGGCCACTTTTCTACACAGGATAGTAATTTTTCCTAAAATTTTTCCATTTTCCATTACTTTTAAAATATGGAAGAGTAAAAAATCACTCGATTCGATGAATTTTACTTGAATAGAGTAATTTTTTAAATTTTTTTACTTTTCTTCATTATAAGAATAGTTTTTAATGGTTTTTCACTAATTCAACTTTAGAATATGTTTCGAATTACAAAACACGAACGTTTGAAAGTCCAAATGAGATATTTCGATTGTTAATTACGATTACAATTTATATTATATTGAAATTTAATTAGAAGTGATTAAAAAGTAGTTACAACGATAATTGAATACAATTTATCTTTTTCAAATACACAAATGGAATAGCCTTATTTATCAGCTTAATGATGATGTAAGATAAAGTTGGAACTGCCTAAAGAACTAGTTTCGAACCAGCATACATATATTTAAGTAACATTAGACATTGTGACACATCTTTTTTACATCAAAATGCATCGTAAATAGTTACATAATCTGATTCTTACATAACCACCTCGACCAATTAGAAAACAATATATCCTCCACTCGGAGTGTTTGAAAAAGAATAATTAAAGCAAACTCCTCAATATTTATCGATCGCACCGATAATATCTTTCCAATCACAGCGGAATCTCCGTTTAGAATCTGGACGATAAAGAACCTCCTCTCCCCGGCTGCATGTGCAACTGCATACGCGGAAGATCGGGCGCAGCGCCACCGGATTTTCGCGAAGGTGGAAATATTCCGCGTATAAAACGGCTGCGATAAACCCGGGGCTTATCGGACGCGCGTAGGTATACCGGGGCCGGGCAGGTGAGGCACTAAGTGGCCGCGTGTCCGCACACACGGCCCGCATAAATATTAATGGCGAGAGGAAGTCGCGCGCGCGTGTGCGTGTACGTATATAGGTGTACCGTACGGGCGCGACTAGGATCGGGGAATCTTAATTGAGCCGGGTTTTTGGGAGCGGCGCCTCCCGGTTTTCCGGCGCCGCCGAGCGAATTGGGACGCACGCTGCATGATGGGGATCGATCCGGCTGGGAGATTAGGCTCTTATGGTCGAGATGCGGAGTATACTTCTGCTGGAATTTTTGAGGACGAAATAATAATCTGAACGCGCGGTTCAATTTTTTCCACACTTTTTTTTGTTTTCAGCGAGTGAGGATTTTGAAGGGAAAACTTGATATTCAAAATGTTTAATTAAAACGAATTTTTTTTTGAGTTAATTAAGCAAGCTTTAAATTTTGTTTAGCTTAGACTTTTTCTATGCAAATACAGATTTTAGATGAAAAACACTTTTTTCTTACTTCCTGAAAGATGAGTAATTTTTCAAATTAGCAAGAGATATCATACCATAATTGTTTAAATTAGTAAATATTCTTTAGAATGAAATTCATAAATTCAAAAGCAGTTTGCCAAATATACTGAGAAAAATGATCTAGTAAAAGTTACTCTGTTCCACATGAAAAGGGGGACAGACTCGACATGTGACAATTTTTTATATGAAACAAAGCAATTTTTTCTAAAATATTTACTAAATGTTTCATACCAAAAATCCTCACAAGTCAAAATTGCCCCCTTTTCATATGGAACATAGTAATTTTTAATACATCATTTTTCTCAGTTTAACAATACGAACGCACCGTATATTATTTTATTGTCTATAGCAAGGGCGAAAATACTACATTTTCTAATCGGCGCCGGGAGGAAATGGGGCACTTTCGTCCCGCTAGGCAATAATAGATTATTATGGTTTTGATTTTTATAGAAAAAAGTGAAATCTTGCTTCATATCATACAATACTACTATAATAAAAAATAAAAATAATATACATAGACTAAAAGAATGGATATAAAAAATTACATATTACAGTATGCATAGCGAATAGAACACTAGTTCCTTCGTGAAGCGAGGAAAAGTAATTCGAACGCAAGGCGTGGAGAAGCGTATCCCAAACGACTTGAAAACCGAGCGCTTAGCCGAGGCGCGCTCTTTTATTTAGGAATTTTCAATTGGCCACTTGAACGATAATCGGGCGAAATGAGCGAGTGCAGGGAGAATCGTAAGTAGGCGCCTTCGGGGCGTCTCTTTCCGCTCGAAAAACTCATTCCCCCCGGAGTGCGGCTCTTTATTCTGTCATTGCTCTCTCTCCCTCTCTCTCCCGCTCGCCGCGGAAGAGAACCTTTTTCGGACGAAATTAATGGTCTCGGCTGACTCACCGCGGGTTTATATAGCCGCGACGTTTTGTTTCCCTCTCCTTTATAGTTTCGGCCGCCATTGTATGCCCCCGTAATTATTACGTAACGCCGAGCCACGATTGACACGAAAAAGTTATTTATAGAAATTTCAGCGAGCCCGTTTATCGCGCCGCCGTGCAATATTGCGTCGCCGCAATTTGCAAGCCAAATGCGATTAAACGCGTCGCCAGTGTGCAATTTTTAAGCGCGCGTTTTTACGTCACGGTGTCCCCCGGCTGCGCCTATTGTTTTCTTCGCTGCCCATTCATAATTGAAATGTTGCGTGAAAAAACAAAATCAAATTCCATTAACTACGTCAGGCTGAATATCGAGAAGCAATTAACACCTATTTTCTGTTTTTCCAATTTCGCGATTATTACAAAAGATATCGCTTTTCGAAAATCCTCGTAACGTTGCGATTGTACACTGTATAGAAAGAATAAAATAGAATCTCAATATTTACAAAAAATTTAAAATATGACATAAAACCTACAATTTTAACAATCTGAAAACAATTAAATAATTTTTAAAAAATAGTAATTTTAAATTATAGTAGGATAAAAATGTTACACTTTAGTGATATCACAGACAAGTTCTCGTAAACTAGTAAATAAAAAGTAAGATAAATAAATAACTATAGATGGCAAGTCTTACAAAAAGATAAAAACAAACTATTCACGTCAAAAGATAAAACAATAAATACTTATGAATTGAAAACGCACATTTGCAAAGTAAAACGCATCACACTCACTCATCTTGCTCACGCAAATAAATTACATTCGCTCCAATAAATTAGTCGTATATGGGTCGGTACGATAATAAATAAAAAGATTGTCCAATGATCACCCATTTCTTGAGCAAGGTAAAAATCTTTAGATATAGGTACTACGTCGTCACGGCGTCACGTTTGTTATAAATTTAAATTTGCTGTATAAACTATGTTAAATTGAAGAAAGAAAAAGTACGCGTCGATTATTTCTCGATATTCAGGCCAAATTCTAATTGGAATTTTATAAAATGATGTGATGTAAAATTAAATCAAATTTTATTAACTATATGTATGATAGAATGAAAATATTCAATTTAATTATTGTTAACGGCGATTTGAAATGTCACAATGACGTCACGATTTTACACTATATAAAAATATACTTGCGCAGTCGTGTCATTTGAAATTTTTAAATTTTAATTTGCTATATCTTTGTTAACAAATGTTGAATTGAAAAAAAAAGAAAATTTTCCATGCAAAATCCCAATTGATCGAACGGAAAAAACGGCGTTGAGTCCTCAAAGCGACAGTATCCTCCGAAAGCCCGAAGATCGATATCACTGTCGTCTCCGTTTTCCCGATCGGCGGATCCTCATAAATAAAACGCAAACAAAGGCGCGCGCGCGCGCGTATTTTCGTCGACGAGGAGGAAAAAAAACGGCGCGATCCTCCCCGCCCCCTCGTCGCATCCGGCGGCACGTAATGCAGAAACGAAAACACACATAACAGCCGTGCGCCGTTCGACAAATTGCAGATTATTTGCCCCCTCGATAAGCGGGGGCCCCGGCCTTTTTTCCGCGCGAATAATACCCCGCGCGCGGATCGCCGCGGCGCAAAATGCAATTCGAAATCTCGCATAGCTCGCGTATGAATAAACGGCGCTGCCCCCCGAGGAAGAGATAGAAAGTCGAGATCTACACGCTGCCGCGGCGGCGCGTGTATAACGCGCGGCCCCCCATATAATGCGCCTCGTGTGCGAAGGGGGATACCTACGCCGCGAAAAATCGCGAGAAGAGAAGCCTACACGGGCTCCTTCGCTGGTGCCGTATGCTCGTGGCTCTAATGTTTGTATAAGGATAAGGAGTATCAGGGTCAGGGAGTTTCCTCGCTCGCTCGCTGGCCGTCGAACCGTGAAGCGGAAATTGCGCGCGCCGCTTTTTCGCGCCATTTTGCTTTTCAGATTGAGGCTGTTTGAGTATGTAGAGGTTTTTTCGACCTATTTGTGTTGAGAGGAAAAAGCGGCCTTGCGGGGTTTTGTGCGAAGACGGGATTTTAGTAGACACTGTTCAAGTTCATTTTTATTATTTTTTATTATTGCAGTATTGTTGTGATTAGTCATTGGTTTATGAACTCAAGGTCCAACATTCATGTGATAAAATGAGGAATATAATATGTATACTCGTTGAAAAGTTAAAAAAGAATAATATCAATGTTTCTGACAAATGCTAGAAAGAAAAAGTTTTGTCAATTTTTTCACAATTGTGTTTATAATTTTTATTCTATATCTTATAAAAGAATATATGGCAAAAGATGACGTGTCTTACGCATTCATTAATCCGGGAAACCACAAAATTAAAAACAAAAGAAAAGAAAAAAAGAGGATAAAAACCATATCTATTTAGGAAACAGAAGCAGAAGTAGATAAATTAAATGCAAAGAAACTTCAGAATGTATAATAATTCCTCCTGTACGTTCGACACGTAGTTTTCGAATCAAATCTCCCACGTGAAATTCGCTTGTATCACATCTAGCAAGACTAGGAAACTCATTTTTTATTTTTTAAATTACATGAAATTCTGTAGATAAAAGGCTTTCCTCTTCTGATATTATAGAATTCAATTAATGAAAGGGTTAAATAGTATACGAAGATTTTCTTTATATATTTTTTTAAGATGTCTGGATCCTTATAATATAAAAAACAATAAAGATAAGGTTTAGTATCATCACTATAATTATTTTAAGCAAACCTTTATTATTTAACGTCAAAAACAGAATGATAGCTGGATGTCTTGTACATTCCTCATTACTATTACAATATAACATTTTTAAAAATAACTACTATATTTATTATTTTTTTAATTAGTAAAATACAGGTTTTGCTTATCGAGCGGCAATTGCCCTTGTTTTTCCAAAGGTATAAGATAAACTTTAAAGATAATTTTACCATGATATACCTTAAACAACAGTGAAGTTAGAAATGCAGTGTAGCGATACACGAAAAAAGCGTGTAAACGTTTTTGAATATAAACGTATCTTGATAGCTATTTAAAAGTAAGATTCCGCTAATCCGATATACAGCGTGCCACGTTGCACCTAGTATCCTCGCACCAAAAGCCACTCCCACGATCTCGAAAATCAACACCTCGACATACTAAAATCAGATCACCGACTTCTCCATACCCTATCTGGATACATTAACGGGATGTGAAACTTATATGGTCAGAAACTTATACTGCGAGATCGACATTTTCTTTATCCTTTTAAAATCGAAATAAATGTTTTAAATAATCACTGTCATCACATTATCCTTTGTAATTATGCAAAACATCTCCAATTTCAATTATTTTGTCATTATTAATTCAATGTACACTGAAAAAACCTTATCGTTACTAAATAAATTTCAGTTGATTCAAGTATAAATATTACTTTAATTATATAATAATAAAAACAAGTAAATTTTACTTGAATCAAGAAAGATTTCTTTAGTAACAATAATTTTTTTTTTCAGTGTACAAAATTTTCAACCTATAACTTTTCTTCTATAGACTTACGAATAAAATATCTTGCAATGGAAACCAGAGATTCTTTGCACGATTACGGAAATCACCAAACAGCTATTTTTTCAAAAATTCGTTTTGCTTTTTAAATAATTATAATCAAAATGTCAATCCCAGTGTGCCAGATCCCCAACCACGAGTTTTACAAGCTCACACTCCAGCCAATCCATTTCCCGGCCGACCGAAGTGACCAAACGTCCACTTAACCGCTTATTTACGACATCCTCTGATGAAAAAGATGATCGGCGTGCTGCCCACGCCTGCAGCTCGAACAAATTGGCGGTAAACAAGCGTCCGTCCCGAGGCGCGCGCCCGCCGATGAAAAAAAAATCCCTACATACCCACTGCAACGTCGCGCCGTTTATTAAGACCGCCGCGCCGCGGAAGTCGCCGCTTTCCGCGACGATGACCGTCGCGTGAATATTCCGGCGGCGGGTGGTCTTTTCCGAGTAGGACGTCCCGTCACGGCCGTCGGATTTACGTTTGTTTCGACGGATTTTGAAAGGTCATTCCTTCGGGGGAAAACAGAGAGAAAAGCATTAAACGCGCCGTTGTGTCCCCCCCGGGGAATCGCCCGTTTCTTAGCGACTCTCGCTGCGACCGTTGCATTATCGTAATTTACAGCCGAAATAATTTACGGCGCGATGATACGCTGCAATTACGGTGTGCCCTGTAAACTTGTTCCCGATGCGCCGCGGAGAAAAACGAGCGTGGAAAATAGTCATTGTTGGCTGCACGCGCCTGATGTGTGTAATGTATCGATTGGAAGATTTCATAGAATCTGGAGCTGTAATTGCGGCTTGCGTCATAAGTGCAATTTAGTTTAATGATAACCGAGACAATCATTATTATCATTTTCTTTCATAAGTGTGGAACAAGGTACATTCTAGATTGAAGGTTTTCTTTAAGCACGAGTGAATGTGAATAACTTAAAGTGTTTGTATTCAATTATGACTAAACATTGTTTTGAAATAAACTGCATAATGTAGAATACAGAAATTTATTTATGTGCATTCTGTATTTTTAGCTTATCAAATGTAACTTGAATTTTTGAGCTCAATTTTATAATGTACATTAGAATACTTATGTTTTCGTTTGTTAAATAGAACTAAACCAAAAATTAATGATTTCTAAAAATTAGAAAAATATGCAAAATTCGTAAAACAGTGTGTACTTTTTTGAAATATATAAAAATGTAAAAAAAAGTCAAAATGTGACAGAGAAAAAACTATAAAAGCTCTATTCTAAAAATTGCAATAATCATTTTTAATGTGTCTCGTAGACTGACGCAAACTGACATTGTAAAAAAATGGCAATAGTTACTTGGCAACTTTTCTTAGCTGTATAGTAAAGTGTGTTATAGATTTTCAGAAAAACTTTAAAATAAACTGTGGTAATTTTTTCGTCAATGTCAACCTGCGCAGGAAATTAAAATTGACGATTGCTCAATGGTCCAACTACTCGAGGAACAAATCAAGTGACTTTTCACTCCTTTCACATCAAAAGAGCATAAAACGCACTGCAAAAAAAGAAGCGCCTAATTGGCTACTTTTATTCTTCTTAATTCCCATCTCCTAATTGCTTTTAAATTACACAGTACCCACACGCAGGTAAATCTCCCCGCTGAGATAACCAAATAAGCGTCCGCGCAGCCGCGGCTCTAAAAATAAACGACGAATTTTTCCATCCCGCTGAAAATTTACAGTCATACCGCGGCAAAAGTCCCTCGAAAGCTGCATTCTCACCTTCCCCAATATCCTCGCCGTGAAAAACTTAATGGGCCCGGCGCGCGTCTTCGTTCGCTTTTAAAAGAAAGATCGACGGACGGAAGGGGGAGGCTCGCTGCTCCGCGATGAGCGTGCAAAAAGTCTCGGGGCGCGTCTCTCTCCCGGGCTGGAGTTGTGACAAGCCGGTAATTTACAGGAGACGTCCCGCGAGGCGAAGTCACGGGGCCCCCCTAGTCCTAGGAGCGCCTAACCGCAGCGGACGTACAGGCGTGCGCCGAAACGCGCCGGACCTCCCGTCGCGCGTCCCTTCACGGCTTTTCCCGATCTCCCCCCATTTTTTTCTTTCTCTCTCTTTCTACGTCTAGCTCTTCTTCCTCTCCGCGCGGATGTTTAGAGGAGCAGCTTCCCGGGCCGCTTTCTGCGAGGATTTTTGGGAGGTCGAGAGCGCGCGGGTGGCTTCGACGCCGGCGGCTAAAGTCACTCTTGTTTAATTTCACGCCGATGTTTTGCCCGCTTGGTGAAAACACTTTTCAGGAGCGCACGGCTGTTGTGACGGACAAGCGGTGTGTTTGGACTTTCAGCGGATTTGTTTTGTTCTTGAGCTTTCACTCGGAGTCCGGTAATTTCATTCAAACACTTTTAATTGATTGTATCGTCGTTTTTTTTCTTAAGTTAAAGAGCGTCATTAGGTAATTGGAATACATTTTTTTAGTGTTTTTAGACATATTTTAAGTGTATCAGGAAAATGGTTAAACGAGTTCAAGAAGGCTTTAAACAATTTTTTTGCTTAAGGTCGTTACAGTTATGACGTCAGAAAAATTGTTACTTAAATACCCAGTTATCGATAAGTAAGCGTACATATAGTTTTTTATAAATGTTTAATCATTAATTATAACATTATTCATTTTCTTACTCGAAGAGGTAAAATTACTTTTTGATTCAACAAGTTGTTTTTAAAGACTTTTATCACCACTTAATCTTACGAAGAAAAACAATTATTCCTCGCAGTGTTTGAATTTAAGCGCACTTTTTTGCTCGTATTGTATGTACGCTCGGGGAATACCTATTTTCATAAATGATTCAAACAGTATACAGAAGCTATCAACATTTTTATGTATATTTACATAATTATATTCACGTATTTCTGTGCACATAAGTAGAATTTCCTTCTTTAGTTTGTTTCCCTCTTTCTTATGCTTATATGGACATAAATCCACGTATTTAAACAAAATGAGAAAATTCAAATTAAACAATTAAATTCATAGTTAAAAGACGTGGTAATAAAACTTTTCAATATAGACGTTAAAAGCGGACAATGGAAGACGATTTAATGTAAGCGCTTTATTGAAAATCAACATTAGACTGAAAAAGTGACTTCCTGAAGAATACGCACAATGCCTAAACTAATAAAACACAATTCTTTCCACAAATAATTACAAATCCTTTTAAAAATAGCGTATCATTTAACTAAACATTCCATTCACTCTATAAAAAAAGCAACTATAATTCAAAAAACAAACGAACCGTACGTACAGTTCAAATACAGGGCCCTCTTTATACAAAGAGGCACCTAAACGGTTCGCAACCTCATCGCACAATTTAAATCTTTGTGTTCGGCTCGTCCTCTCCCTCGTCATTCTCAGGCCCGCGGGGCCCGACTCGTGCGCCCTGTCCTCTCCCGGTACATTTCCTCGTCCGTGTCCCCCCCTCCCCCCGCCATTCGCCGAGCGAAAGAAGAAACTCGCGCGGCTCGTGCGGCTCGTTCGTTTTTTGCTCCACGGGCACACGGCCACGCGAGTCGTCCCCAGGCATGTCGGCATAGAGAGAGACAGAAACCGAGAAAAGGATACAGAGAAAGACAGAGAGAGAACGAGAGAGAATGAGAGAAAGAGCGCGCGAGGGAGAAAAAGAGAGAAAGAGAATGAGAGAGAGAGAGAGAGAGGGAGAAAAAGAGAGAGAGAGAGAGAGAGAGAGAGAGAGGGAGAAAAAGAGAGAGAGAGAGAGAGAGAGGGAGAAAAAGAGAGAGAGAGAGAGAGAATGAGAGTGAGAACGAAGGAGAAGTGAATGAGAGGGAGAATGAAGTAAAAGGAGAGAGAAAATAAGGTAAAGGGAGAGAAGCAGAAAGAGAGAATGAGGTAAAGGAAGAGAGAGAGAATGAGAGAGGAGAGTAAGCTAAAGAGAAAGAAACAGAATGAGAGATGAGAGAGAATGAGGTAAAGTCAGAGAGAAAGAGAGAGAATCTGAGAGAATGAGAGAGAATGAAGTAAAGAGAGAAAGAGAGAGAGAGAGTGAGAGAGAGAATGTTGTGCTCGTTCTCTCGCGCCCGCGCCGCTCGTGTGCCACGACCCCGTGGAAGCTGTGCGGTCCTTTTTGCCGGCGCGACATTTTTCCCCGGATCTTCTTCTCCCTCGCCGGTTCCCTACGACCTACACTCCTTCCCCCTTCGTCCTTCCGCTCCCCCCGACGTCTCGTTATCGATCCGCCGGACACGTCTTTTTTCCCCGCAGCGTCGCGAGCGGAGCGGAGAAGAAAAATTCGACGGGGTGCGGATCGCTCTTTTCTTTTCCGGCTGCTGCTGCCCGGCGTTTCCGAGAAGTGGCTCGCGTGCGTCGCGATGCGAGCGCGCAGATAGGTGTGATTAGGAGACGCGATAAGTGCGTGATCCCTTTATCGGGCTGCGCTCGCGGGGGGAGCGATTTTTCTTGCCGAGCGTCGCGCCACGGCTGCTCTTCGATCGCATCGCGATTAATGACGGGTTTGCTTTAAATAAATATAGGAGAGTAGAGGAGAGCTGCCGGATTGCTGGCAATGCGAGTGTCTAGGTGCGGATGGTAAGAGGGGAATTAAGTGCGCGAAAATATTTATAGGGGTGAAATTGGTTTATTATGTCATTACGACTTATTGCGGCTGAAGGAAAAATTTTTCAGTCTTAGAACGAGATCAAGGAGGTTTTACCGTGTTTTTTTTTGCTAAGATTGTAATGACGGAAATAATCATGACTGTTAGATTTTCCAGTTTTTGCCGGATGTTGTTATAAAATTTTTTTTATCGGTACTTTTGAAAAACCCAAGATAATTTAGAAATAAGAAAAGAACTGGAAGAAATAAATTGTACTTTTCAGATAAGACTAAGAAAACATTGAAAATTAAAATTGCTGTGATGATAAAAAATTTCCTCTTTTAGTGTGATTATGCTTGATTTTAAAGCGAGAGATATAATTCATGGTACTAAAAATAGTATAAGATTGATGTAAACCCTCATTTAAAAGAAAAAAAATACATTCAATATTCATTCGTTTTTATAAGAATACTCAATTCATACTGCAGATTTTTCGTCTCCTATGATCATACTACTTACAATTCAATTAATTAATCCCTCAAGACGGTACCTTTGGATAAAAAAATACCTGCGAAAAAAATAAAGACTCAAAATGTGATTTACAAACTTGCTTCAATTTTATATTACATATTGTTTATTACATTATTTTATATTATCTTCACTTTTATTCTACACATTATCACGTACTGCATTTAAAAATTATTAATTTTATGTGTATTTATGTGTACATTGAAACGTTATACTTTAAATTTTTTCGACTAAAAATCAAAGATCCTAGTTCACATCAAAACTAAAATAAAATCGACAGCCGTAAAATGCAATAGCAGCCAGAGAGTATCAGACTTTACGTCGAACGACTTCAGCTCTCCCATACCTCACGTTTTTCCCGCGGACAAGGCGTAAAGCCACACGGCGGGACCTCTCAAGTTTCTCCTCAAAGTCGGCTTATATTTTCCAGAATCTCACGTCATCGATAACTCGGATAATTGAAAGCGCACCCCGCCAGCCGGCGGACGCGTTTGTCGCAGCCTATAAAACCCCGCCCTTAAAAACAGCCTCCCTTTAAAAAAAAAAGAAGAAAAAAATCTCTCCATACCCAAAACATATCAAAAGAAGAAAGAAGCGCCGCGAGGACAGTAGGACCGCGTGACGAATGATCTTATTTTTTTTTTCTCCAGAGGAAGAAAGGCATAGGTCGGGGGTTGACTCCTCGGAATTTCGCGCGATGCGCAACAGGTTGCCCGCGGTGAAACTCGGCCGGCGACTCGCGCAGGTACAATGCACAGTTTCCTCCTCCGCCTCCTCTTTTTTGTCCCCTTCCTCCGTGGAGAAAACGTCTTCACTATGCGCGCGCTCGGATCGTGCGGGGGATTCCCCGTGTCGGCTTTGCAGGGGGACGCAGCGGGGAGGGACCGGGAGGATGCGGGAGAAAAGGTATATACGATTGTTGATTGCTGATTTATTTCGAGCGCGCCGCTGGAAGCGACCGGCATGAATACGCGCGCATGGAGATTCGCAGTTTCGGAATTCAGAGGACGGCTGACCCCACGGGAGCGATTTACCCTCATTGTCATGTATAGCGATTTCTGTGAGCTGGCTCTCTGAAAGTGAATGAGTATTGAGCAGTTTGATTAGATAAAATACTGTACTGAGAATGAATGGCTTACAATGAATTTTGTAAGTGTGCTTAAGTGCCTTATGTGTCTCTTATTTGATTAATAGGTATTTTCTATTCTTTTGTATCGAAATAATGTACACTTCAAAATCTGTTCAATTTTAAACACACAATTTCTGCGGAAAATCTGTTTTATTTATATATACACAGTTGTTTAATTTAAATAACCTATAGGCAATATTGTACGTTATGATAACTATGAGATTTACAGGTATACTGAAAGAAAGCTTAAGTAAAAGATTTAAGTATAAATTTCAGTTGATTCAAGTAAATATTACTTTAATTCAAGTAAATGTAACTTGAATCCAGTAAGATTTCTTTAGTAACAATAATTTTTTTTCAGTGTACTTTTTTTCAGAATTGTACTTTTTTATTTTATTTATTATTTTTTGATCTCTAGATGCGAAACAAGAGAAAAAGTAAAAAGTTTCTAAAATTGATTCATCATTTGAAGAGTTTCAAGAGTAGAACAAAGTGTTGACCAATATAAAACTTGTGATGTAAAATTTTACACGAAATACAAATTTTTGTACACCTGTAGTATAAAAATTTCATTGTTCACTATAAAAACAGTATATCCATAAAAAACTTTCGTACTTTAAACTTGTACTGCTCTTAACGCTTTAAAAACTCCGATAAACACTAAGGCATCGAATGCATCGCGTCATATATATTTCAACACTTTCTTTTATAATTCCCCCGTCATTTTTCATCCGAAGCATATCTAATTTTACTCATTGTTAGCAAGCACTTAAAAAGAACAGTCGACACACTAAGTACCAACCCGCACACATGCCTTCGCTAACAGTTCGCGCGGCGAGGACATCGCAACGGCATTAAAGTTATCTACGACACGGAGTTTCGCTTTCGGAAAACGAGCAAAAATCGTGTCTCCCGACGCCGTTTACTAATTGATCAATTAACTCGGAAAAATAGCGGCGAGGAGCGTCGTTACTCCTATCGGCGCGCTTATCACTCGCGATAAGACGGCGCCGGGGGAAGTGGAAAATTCTGTTGATTTTCTTTTCGCCTCCTCCTCCTCCTCCTCCTGCACCTGGCAACAATGAAGGAGAAGGAGGCGAGGGACGCGCTCCTCGCCTCGCGTGCCTCCTCCTTGTAGTGTGCATATAGCCCCTCGGCTCAACCCGAGCGGGTCCTTTGTCAACGCGCGCGCGCCGACACGGAAACCATATGTCGCGGAGGCGCGTTTTTCTCACAATCCACAATGGCTACGGCCAAATTTGGCCGGAGGCAAAAAAGCCATCTCGCCTGCGCGCGCGCCTGATCTAATTAATTCTAGCGGCGGCGCGTACGCGACATATGCTCCGCGTGCGGGACACCTTGTTTGTCACTCCGCGCGCTGATGCAGCCGCTGTGAGAAAAATGCATGGGTTAGAAAAAAATAGTAAAGGGGGATGTAGTGGATGGTATAGGTAGCTATTTAAGGAAAATTAATGAACTTTTTAATAATTGCTGCTGTACCAATACTATACGAATTATTATTGCTATCTAAATGTGAATTAGTGAAGAATCTGTAAAATTAGAGAAGATTCACTAAAACTTAATGAAAAAATGTTTATCATTTTTTATTAATTTTAGTAGATTTTTACTAATTTAATTTTAGCGTATTCCCTAAAAATTACAACATTATAATAAACTTTTTTGGAATTTCTTTTAAATTTTATTATAAAGACTGAACAAAAATGTTCCAAAGTTCTCATTATAGGTAGCAACGCGTGAACTCTCTCCGCAAGTGATTATAAAAGTAATAGTTACAGTATTATGATAAAAACTGAACCATCCAAATTAGGCAGCAAAATTATTTAAATGATTGTGGAAATTGACTTTTTTTATAGTCTTTCATCGTAACTGAAATACTTTTTCTCTTATTACGTGATATTTAAGAATTAATTGCAAAAACGTAATGACCAGCTAAAGAGTAGACACGGTTAGTTTAGGCTGATGGAGTAGACTAAGAAAACGGTAATAAAAGCAAGTTTAGTTTCAGTTAACAAAAATTGAAAGATATCTTAATCAGAAGAAATCTTGAACTTGGTCAAAGTAGACTGTCCGGCAAATAATTCGGTTACTTTCGTTCCGCTGCCTAACTAGTTTATCAACCAGTATACCATAAAGTTAATTAACTCATTTATTATGAAACCTACGCGCTTTAAAAATTACCAAACTGCAGTAAAAATTCCTTCGAGATCCGCAGTAAGTCTCCTTTTTACAAAAAAAATAGCCACTTTTTCCAAATAGGCCGTATTATCTTCGAATCTCGTCACCCCTATCTTCTTTTCCCTTCGCTTCCCAACTCCTGCAGTCTGCACTCTAAACCGATTTCAAAATTCGTGTCGAAAAGTTACAAAACAGTCGGTTCCCTTTGTTCCCTTCCGCAACACTCTCCCCCCTCTTCTCAACCCCGCCTCCCTCTCCTCTCCCAAGAAAAAGGGGAAAAAGGAAAGCAGCTCGCTCGAGATTTCCCGAGGCCGCGCATTAAGATCCACTTTGGCGAGGAAAAAAGAAGGGCCAGGAGTAGCGCCAGGACGACGCGCGTCGCGACATCCGATATTATCGCTGCCGGCGCGAAATCGATTTTCAATATGACTTGTACGCGCCGGAGGAGCAAATAAAAGCGAGATTGCGGCCGCGAGACTCGTTTTACTCCGCGAGCGATCGTCTATCGGGTTTCACGCGCCGCCGCCACCGACGACGAGGGGCCGCCGCGCCATATGGCGCTCGCCCGCCCAATCGCCTCGCTTTTCCATCTCGAGGCGCGTATACGAGGGGAGACGCGCGGATGATGATGCCCCGGCTATTGATCGCTGCGAGGGATGCATCCCGGCTCCGACGAAATTTCCCTTGTTGTTTGGCCGACGGGAGTGATAAGGACACGAGGACCGCGGAGGATGCGGGTGAGAGGAGGCCGGGGCGATTTATGGCTTTGGGAAGTGTTCCGGGTGAAAGCCGGAGACGCGTCCGCGATGTTGACTTTAGTGAAAACGGCTCGGGGATTTTGTTCTGCGACGAAGCGGGTTTTCTATAATAAAAGACACAGTTTGTAGGATAAAATCGAGGGCGAAGTCACAAGTCACTGGCTGAGTGACTGGCAGTGGAGTCGTTTTTTAATCAGGTCATAATTTCATAACCGTAATAAGTGACTTTTTCAATTTTAGTAACTAAAAGTTGTAGAATCATGTTTATTAAAACAAATGTTACAGCTGACTAAAAGTAATTTATTTATTCATCTTTTAGTCATCACATTACAATCTCGCCAATTGCGGTCCACATTTTTCCTACATATACATACTACAAGGATAGAATTTTTAAATTAAGACATGTTTGCAGAAAATTTTCTTTTCAGATTTTCTTTGTTTTCTCGATTGTCTTAAATATTTTACTATAAAGTATTAAAATTTACTGTAAACTTAACGTTATAATTATTAAGGATGTATCATTTTAACTCGCGGAATAACTCTTGCTATTTTAAGGTGAAAAATTCGAATATTCTCTTAACGTCACTGAAGAAGATATAAAATGAAGTGCAATTGTAGTTTTATGCAATTAATTTGAAATAAACAATGCCAGATTCATGTTTTTATCCAAAATATTCGGACAGACCGTTCAAATTTCTGCATGGATATTAAAAATCATTTGAACATTCGAGTCATTTAGGCTGAGTATTTCACTCAATGAGTATTCATAATTGAAACGCGTTTAGACTTATTTACCGATTTATTTAGAGGGACTTTATTTTTCTCGGCAACGAGTGCCAGGTGCACTGTATATATTCAAAAATCTTAATTACAAAAATAAAATAGCACAATTCACAAACGAAGAAAATTTTACTACATACGAATTATATTATGAAATCCTTTAAATATAAAGAAGTGAGATAAATGACTATTCACTTTAGTTATTCGTATAATTAAATAGATAGAAATTACGTATGTCGTTACGCCTTCGTAACTAAAATTACTGTAATTCATAATAAAATTAATTTCATCAAAACTACAAAAAAAGTAATAACAGTAATCTATCATTATTACCGCAGCGATATAGAAACCCAAATCACCTTATCTCAATAAATGAAATTCAATAAAAAAAAGTTGAGCACAAAAGCAGCATCGGCTTGAAAAGAAGGGGGGACGAACGAACCGCGCGTGTGTCATTAGTACGTAATAGATCGATACCCGAGGCCGGCGTGCGTATACGAAAGCAGAAAATCATTCCTGAATGCAGCGTGAAAAATAAAGCGGAGTAGAGGCCGCGAGGCATTAAATTAACCCTCCCCTCGAGCGTAAGTGGAGAGCCGCACGCGTCGCACAAAGAATCGAGTAGAGACTTCCTCCTTGCCTGCCCCGGCGCTCGCACAATCGACCGGGGCCCGTGGCAGGAGGAAGCGGCTCCTCCCGCGGCGCGAGCAAATCACCACCGAGATGGAGCACACAGGAACTCGAGCGATGCATATAATAGAAGAAGGAGGCCGGCGCGTTCCCTTTTCTCATCTGTTCCCTCCACAGCGTACAAGGTTCCATGGACGCGAGAGACGTGATTTTTCGGGGAATGGAAGGAGAGGTTAATTCGGGGCCCGGGATTGGGCCTCATTGTGACGGGGCTACCGGGCGCCGCGAGGAATTCACGCGGCTCGATTTTTCACGCGCCACCGCGGGAGGCTTTTCCTTTATGCGGCGCACGCGGCCGATCGGCGACGAGGATGAAAGTCAATGATTTCGGAGGTGAGCGCGTGAGAAGCGGACGCGCGGCTTCTCAAGGAGATCTACGGGGAATCCCTCGCGTTTTCGCCGAAACGGGACGTGCTGATGAGGTCCGACTTGCTCAGTGATTTTTTTAGATAGACACTCGATAGGAGTTTCAAGGAGCGCGTACGGGGTACTTTGCATTTCTAGGAATTAATAGGATGTGAGGCGAATTGGGAAAAGAGGTCCAATCGATTTTTTGAAGGATCATGTTTTATATATGTCTTATAATGTAAGGGCATTGATGTGTAATGAGCTTTCAATTTTATAGTCGCTGAACACAGTATTAGTAATTATCGAGGCATTTAATTAGCTATAGTACAAATTATTATATTACACTATTATAGTATACATATATATTTTCTTAATTGTAAGGTTCAATTTATCTTTATCTCCTACTGGGAATCGTCTTTGTAAACTTGAATTATTGTGAAGTTTCTGCAATTTCTCTATTTCGATGATACTAAAAGTATCCCACTAATTCAGCCATTCAACAATCAAATTTAAAAATTAAAAATTGGTCAAAATTAAAAATAGATATATCAGTTTATTTCACCGAGAAAAACTTGAATTAAAAAACGTAGTTTATCCTCGTAATATGAAATAGAGGTGTGACAATGACAAAATATCAAATACGTATAATTAGTAAATTCGAAGTTGTGTTAATTCAAGGTGTTTACATTGAATAACGAATAATAAAATTAAAAACTGGTCAAAATTAATAATAGATACCTATAATAACACCGACGCGTACTTCAATTAAAAACTGCACTTTATCCTGTTAATACGAAGTAGAGGTGTCTAAGACTACAATTTATTATCTTTTTTTAAACCGCACTCAATTTGCATTCTACCATTACGAAACGCTTGTTTTTTCTCTTAGCAGTCAGTGAGCAAAAAAACCTCCAACAAAAATAAAAGTAATTGAAAGTTTCTATCGTCACGAGTATCGAATTTAAAACTTTTTCTTTTCTAAACGAAAGTAAAACGGCGCAATGTTCAATCTCGGCGAGACAATTTTAAATTGAAGCAGTTTCACTTAGTCACCCGCCGAAACGAAACTTTTTCATTGAGTCAGAAAAAAGTATTCACTCCGAATAATAACATCGTATAAACTTTATGATTAGCCAGTATCTACGAATATTAGTCAATCTAAAGGCATTCAATGTTTTTTTTGGCCGACCGTTAATTGGATTGAATGAAAAATCAACGGCAATATAAGTCAATCAAAGTCTGCGTCATTGCTTGATACTCCCAAATTCGCTCGCTGAAAATACGTCGAGAGGCAGCTGATAGTAATAACTTTATTATCTCTACCGGGTCGCCTAAAAAATCCGATTTTCGGCTTGATAATTTCACCTTGACAGCTGATATCGCACTCCCGAGTTTCTTATTATATACCTACATTAATTAAAAATCAATATATTTTTTTGTACAATGACCTCCTCGATACAATTCTCTCTCAATCTACGTACTTCCGCTTAGTATTTTCCAGAAAATCGAAAAATATTTAATGAATCAACTAAAAAAGAAACAGCTAAGCTCTTGATTATACAAAGCTCCATTTTTGCGCCGACATCACCCGCGCGTATGAGACGTCCCCTCCGCGGGCGAGATACCGCAGTCGCTAAGCGACTAAGTAAATATTAAGCGCCGTTAAATTTATCGCCTACGTCAGGGGAGCCGCTTATTAAAGCCGATACATAATACATCGAAAGTTTCACAAGAAAAATTAACATCCGATCTCGGGGCCGGCTGAATTTAAAGGCTTCGTCTCCGCGCATTAAGACGAGCCAGAACGAGACGCGGCATGCTTAATTGCGGGACGCGGCTCATCCCAAGGCTACTTGCTACGCCGCGCCCGCAGCTGATGGAATCGTCGATCGCCCGTATCAATTATGACGGAACGAGCCGCTGTTCTTTATTTTCGTCTTCCGCGGTGCTCTTCCTACTGATAACTCGTTAATTTTGTCTGGAAACTAAAAAAAGTATGTTTTTTGAGAAATAAATTTAAATAAAATTTATCTGCGGATACCATTTTCAAATACTTCAGTTTTTAACTTCTGATCATGAGTGTAAAAATGTATTTTTATATGTTTACTCAATGAGAGTGATATTTTAAAATAATGCAGTTATACCCTTTTGCCAAAAACAATGTATTTGTGCCCTGTTGCCAAAAAGCCATAGATATTTAATTGTGTTACAGAGAATTTAATTCTGATACTATTTTCAATTATTACAAGCATCAATGTCGCATGATTGTAAGTATGATACTAATTGTCTATAACGAAGCGAAGATTTCCCGTCGATCTTATAATAAGGATTAACTGTGACTTTTATGAGTAATATTTGTACAAATAGATTCTATTAAATTGCAGATCACTTTATCTCAATATTTCTGCCTCCATGGTAATTTAAAGTCATAGACTCAAATAATGGATTCTGTATGAATTTTATGTATGCGGTTCTGAAAAGAAAATATAATTAATAAATAAAATCAATCACTCAGCATATTTGAAATGCAATATCAATATTATAAAGCTCTTGGTAATTTAAAAAATTCAAGCGGAAGTGCACATAAATTAAAAAATTGAATATTCAAGCGGAAGTGTACAGCACATTGCTCATAAGGCTTAATATTATTAAGCGCAAGAGAGATCTATTAAAAAATTCAATAACCTATTTGTATGTTCCCACAGACTGTCTTTGGTGGAAAAATTTGAATAAATTATCGTAAAATTTATTTTATTTGAAAATTTGAAGAATACGTTGTCTGTACTATTCACAATTAGAATATGATATTTTTGAAGGAGGAAGACATTTTCTTGAACTTATAGTATAGATAATAATAACAAATCACACGAATTTGTTATTTTAAACAAAATTTAATTTCCCTTTCGGAAGAATAATTCTTTACGAATAATTTTACAAGATAATTTGTTAAAATAAAAAAAAAAAATTCAATGATACAACATTGTATAAATTTTTATCATCATCCACGAAATTCCTATCTCACAAATACCTTCCATTTTTATCTCGACGATAAACACTCGAGATAATTATGATTTTTGAAAGCAAAATATATGCATCGGGATATATTTCAAGAAGCTACGCTACCGTCGCCTCGCGTAAATCAGCTAAGATTGAAAATTTAAGGAAATCGCCGCAGCGGTCGCTCATCGTAAAATGCAAAGCAGCACATTTCAGTCTGCTTACGTCAGCCTCCGTCGGAACCGACCGACTGTCATCGAGCCTCCTTCGACTCTCCGTCAGTCCTCCTAATTTACAAAACTCACTCGACAAAAAGCAAGAAAAAAGAAAAAAAATTTAGTACAAACATAAAAATCTATATGTCTATTCGCCCGCGTCGTACAGAGTACCATCGGGGAAAAAGTCGCCCAAGCGCGCACTCGAGCATTACGCAAATCGCCGCGGCGCGGCAGATGCAAGCCGTGTTCCCCGAGCCTCTCGCACTTACACCGGTGCACGTATGCGTCGGCGCATTGTCGGGTGCACCGAGGGGGGAAGCGCGCATTCCTCGTCCCGACTCGCCGTCCGTCGATAGGCCGTCTCTCGCGCGGGGCTTTGAAATCGCGGCGAACCGGTCGCGCCCATGTGCACGCGCATATGCCAATGACACTTCGAGCGCGGACTTTGCAGTCGGCGCTCGCTCGCCGCCTGTTGTACGTACACGTATATAGGTATATGTATGTATAGGTAAACGTCGGGCGATTTCTTGCCAAGCGCCTATCTCGGGTATTCCAATGACACCGGAGATTTCAGAGTGCGTTTTCTTTTCTCTTGTCCGGAGGGCCTATGAGCAATCGAGTTTGGCGCTGAATGGATAAGGACGCGCTCGAAGGTAGATTTATTAGCTGGATGGGAGATTTACGCACTTTGCCGGGGAGGAATGTAAATAGCTAGTGGGGATTGAGTGCGGGCTAAACAAGCTTTTCCTTTGGGTAAAAAGTTTTGACGTCTAATTTATTGGTCTTTTAGGTGAGAGTTTTACTCATTTGGACAGTATAAGGGTGCACTTAAATGGTCGTAAAAAAAGTGCGCGCGACAAATTTTAAATGTTTGGATCAGAACACTGCGATTTGTTCATGATTCGGTGTAATAATTAAGTTTTATGGTTGAAATGTTGAATGTGTAAACAAATTTTCTTAATTACTTACCTGCGTTTCTATTTCAAATTTATCGCTCATATTTTTAAGATTCTTTAGATAAATTTCTTGTGTATAAAGAAAACTTTTACCTTTATAAATAAATTATATTTATGACTTTATCAATTCTACTTTCAAAATTAATTACTTATTACGGCATTAAATCACAATTCCTTTTTTTAAACATTTTAAATTTGCCGCGCACACTTTTAAGATACTTATAATAAAAATAAGACTACGCCATCTAAGTAAATGCACCCTAAAGTTTGAAATTTGTAAAACTTCATTGTTTAAATTTTGCATAGAATTTATACATAGAAAATGTTTCAGTAGTACATTTTCATGTACTCACGTTAGTAGTTTTACTATTATCGAAAAAATTTTAATAGTTTCATGCGAAATTTCTCAAGTGAAATTTCTTAAGCAGAACACTTGACAGCAGTAGAATAAAATTAACGCAAATTTATATTATACTTTATTGACCAATAAAATAAAAGTTCGGACACTTTAATCCCTGAAAAATGTCCTTATAATACGAGATACGGCTGACGTTGAAAAGTGAAAACGACAAACACATTATACTTGACGCGGAGGAGCGGTAATAGCAGTATAAATATATCTATAAAGAGAAAAGTGAAGGAGAGAATTGCAGTGTACCAGCGGCGCAGAAAATTGCCGAGTTATCTAGCCGCGGGAGAAGGAGGAAATGAGAAGTGAGATTTCGTTTAGATTGAGCATACGTTACGTCGCTCGCGTGTACACACGCGCGGGGCCGGGTGACGTAACTTTCAGGGCGCGGAGCGCCGAATGAATTTTTCGATGATTTTAATTGACGCGCAGTTTGCGCTGCAGCGTGAGAGATTAATAGTCGCGCGCGCGCGCGTACAAATTGTTCGGGAACATTTTATTGCCTCGAGTTACGTGCCACGTGTAAATTTCTTTTCTTTTTTTTTTAAAGCAAACTGCTTTTTTGAAGCTGAAAGAAATTCATTCGTCATCCTCGATGCACGGCGTTTTTCCTTGTAAAAATGACTCCGAGATGTGAGCCTTTCACGATTGCTCAATGCACTGCGAGGAATATTCTGAGGCGCACTGTATTATGCACTTGCGAATGCCACTGCAGTTGAAACGATTGAAGTCAAGGCTTGAACCTATAAGGGTGTACTTCCTATGAACAATTATACCAATAGATCTGACAATGATTATAATCCTATTTTAATATTATCCCAGACTATATAATTTTTGAAAATATTAAAATAGTATCTAAAGTTGAATTAGTGGAAAACTACTTCAATTAGTGAAAATTACTCCACTATTTAAATTATGAGGGGATCAATTTCCACTAATTTTAGTAGTCTTTCACTAATTCAACTTTAAAGAGTACAGTTTCTTGGAAAATTTATTAGAACTGCGATAAAAAATGAGGTACCTAGTGAATTTTACAAGAAACCACTCTAATTTTTATAACAATTTCAGTCGTTAAAAACATGAAATAAAGAGAGTATTCCACTTTTTTAGTAAGTTTTTTCTATGTGTAGTCAGCTGGTAAAGATAGTAGCACTTTAATTATTTTCGGGATGTTATGTTCGCATATTAATGGAATAGTGACTTGCTAAACAAATTATTATTATTAAATATTAAACAGGAGTGTATTCTATTTATTGTTACTCCTTTATAGTTAAAAATACCATCAATACTAAGCGCAATTACATTGTGTTTAAAATTAAGTAAACGTAAACCGATACTTATATTTTGTGAAAATAATTAACAAAGTAAAATTATATTTTTTATTTTAATTATTCCAGAATACCACGGAAATTAAAAGTTAATATACCTGTACTACCTATACACTTATAGTCTTCACTAAAGCGAGAACAACCTGGAAAAATCATCAAAATTAACATAGCGATAGTAAATTTTATTGTGAATGAAGTAAAATTTTATACATCCATAGTAAAATAATAAAATCTACTAATTTTTATGATTGTTCGAGTATACTTTCGTCCTGACTTTAGCAAAGACTGCAGTAATTTTTAATGCAACATTTTTCTCGCTGTAATAAAATTTTATACCGATTTTTGTGTAACCTCTTATCGAGAAGCACAACACAGCTGGAATGTTAGAATCAAAAGGCGGAAATCGCAAATTGCTTATCCAATAAACATATTTAAGCTACACATTTATACCCCGCATTCTTCCGCACTGATAATAAACGGTAAATTTCCGAGCGAGTATCTCGCTCGCCGTGGGGTATTGAATAATGAAAAAAAAAAGCCAACTATAACTGTAAGTCCGCGCAAATACATTATCCGCCCGATTCAGCCGCGCACACACACTTTACCGGCGGTGCATACAAGAGCGCGCGAAACAATGCGCGCCGACGCGCTCGCCAGCCGGCGCGCGATCGGGTTTCATCGATAAAACCTATTTTTTTTCCTCTCCCCACGGTATGCGGCGTTGATTTTCGCCGAAGCGTTGCACAAAATGAAAAAAAAGTATAGACACCGCGCGGATAAGGACGCGTCATCGTCGCGGCGACGATTCGTGCCAGCCGCGCGCGTAGACTGTCCCACGCGCGGGGAGGTGTGCGTGCGCCGCGTCCTTCGCGTTTTGTAATGCGCGCGAGAGACGAAACAATCGCCGACGCCTTTGTGGATTGCCTTTTGTCGCGATGAATGGAGAACGAGGTGCTTCTGCGGAATTCGGAGTTCCCCGCGCTTGTTTACACCCGAGGCGCGCCGCGACCACTTCGTTTCTTTTCTTTCTTTTTAAAAAAAACGTCGAATTGTTTTAAAATTTGTCGGGGAAAGGGTGAGTCCTCGTTTGCATTCAAATCGTACGGTGTTGAGATTTTTTTTTACGGTTCGTTTAAGAGCCTAAGTGTGGCGAGATAATATAAACATTGAAATTCGTAAATCGTCGCGTTTCCCTTTGGGAAGTGAGCGCGAGTTAAGGCCTTCGACGGATTCATAACGGAATCTATATCACACGGCTTTCACTCGCATCTGTGTCAAGTATTTCATTAGCATTATATAGCATTTCAATTCTAACCTACCGTAAGCCCTACCGTCATTTAAATGCGTATTTAAAACCTCGCTTATAATACACACGTACATATGTAGATCCTATAGATATATAGATATATATATACACTCGCATGTGCACCTGCAAAGCAGCTTCCATATTTAAATCACCTAGAATATTATACTAATCGCAATCCGTTTTTCTGTCACAGGTGAGTCCAGACTCCAGTCGCTCCATACGTCACCGCGCAGAGGCATTCCCAGAATCGCCTTTATATCCACCGGTAACGTATATAAGCGAGGGAAAAGAATCGCGCGCAACGAAACGCATTATTCGCATCGACGTAGCCGTAACTCTCCCGGGTGAAAGGGGCAGCGAGAGAAGAATTTCGGCGCGCGCGCAACAAAACCGCCTTGGCCTCGATCGAATTTCGCGAGGGCAGGAGGGCCGCGGCGGGGGAGGGTCAACGTCATCGCGCGAGGCGGCGGGTCGCGACCTCGGGGCCCGAGTCTCCACGGTCGATGACTCGCCGCCCGTGAGCGACTCCCGAATTGGCGAACCGCCGGGTCGGTTAAGGCTTTCCAGCGGCGCGGCGCTTCCGCGATTGTCGAATGTGTTTCAAGGATGCTGCCCTTTTTGGAGCGCGAGTTGCTTGATGTATCGATGGCGGGTTGTACTTGTTTGGGTTTTTTTGGGATTGAGGAGATGGGTGAGTTTGTGGAAAAGAGGCTGTCTTTTACGGGGATACTTTGTGGATGTTTTACGATGTCAAAGCTTTAATTTTTTTGTTAAAATGAATTTTTTTTGTTTTGTAAAAATAAAACGTAATTTGCAAGTTTACAAATGACAAGATTCTTATCCGATGAAGGGGAGATATTGACTATGACATTAAATTTATGTGACAATATTACTTGTTTTTTCATAATTGCTCAGATATAGAAATTTTACAAGTAGTTCTTCCAGTTCTTCCGGATATTTTTTGTTCTCCATTTTGTTTTAAATTTTCTGTAAAGTACTTGTACTTGTGATTCATTTTTATAGTTGATTTTTTGATTAATTAATAATGTTAAAGATGTATTAGACATTTTAAAATTCCGTTTTATATGAATTATTACATTCAGAAAATTTTTTCATAAAAACTTCTACATTTTGCAAAAATTTATAAACCTATAAAATAAAATTACTATGTCCTCAGTATCGTCTCAGTAAACTCAGGATCGCGTAATTTACTTGGTAAAAATAACTACAAACAGTGTAGAAATTGTAATCTTTTTTATAAACCTGTGAGGTAATTTTTACGAAATGAAAGATCTACTGATTCCATGATTACTATCTTCACAGTAAATTTTACTAGAAAATTGTCTTCACTATGTATGTATAAGACATATTAAACAAAGGCATAAAGAAAAAACGTTTCATCTACTTTTACTACTTAAAAATTTGGAAATGCTTTTGAACTGAAATACTGTATGTATAATCTTGAAAATAGAAATTGTACTCTCAATATTTTCATTTTACTCCAAAATATTCATAAAATGTGTGACTGATTAACAAGCTCCCAAACTACACGCCCTGTTTCATTTTGTAATTCATTGCATCAGTATACTATTGTACTCGTTTCATTAACCCACCTCTTCAACTTTCCTACAAAAGATCGTATTATACTGCACTCGCTAAATTAGTCCTCGCAGTACACATACACATCCTGCATGAAACTTCGCTCGCCTCAACTCCGCTTTGCGTACAGACATAAAAATTACAAGTCGCAGAAACAGGCGGGCGATCGACCGCAACAAAGAGGGGAACATATTGGCTTTTCGCTTAGCGCTCGCGCGAGCTTCCCGGGGACGGCAAAAAGCGTCGGGCCTCGACCGCAGAGCCGCAACAGTTTCGTCATTCTTAGCCGGCGGCGCGCCGGAAAGACAGACGCGCTCACAGTGCCGCCGACTCCGCGACGCGTTGCATCCCCTTTAGCGCACAGCGGCACCACTGTTTCCTCGTCTGTCCCCTTTTTTTTCACGCATCCGCTCGCGCGCTTCCGTTCGATGACGCGCGGATTTTTCCTTTCGCTCGATTTTCGACCGTCGACCCAGTTAGCTGTTCGATTCGCGGCTTTCCTCGACATACTGTTGCAGAAGGACCATTGGGATGTTGCATGAAAAATAAAATCGTATTTTATTATTCCTTAATTCTGATAGAATATCAAAATAGTACTTTTGTTTTTTTTTTAATTTAATGATTAGCGCAAAGACGGAACTCTCAAACTGTGGAAGAATGAAAAACCACTTGATGCGAGGGATAACTGAGTCTGTTTTTTTAAAAAAAGAGGGATTTCTTTTTAATTTTATTCACTCTTCTACTCTCTAAATTTAATTCTGTGGTAGTTGCGCAACTGGTCCGAAAAAAGTGTATATACACTGAAAAATTAGTGACTATTCTCTGTATTCACTAATTTTTC
>UXGC01001031.1:0-38534 GCA_900480045.1 Eurytoma adleriae
TTTTTTGCTACGACGTGTGGAAAGCTCAATTTTGAGCGCACGCATTTTGTTGAGCGTGCGGAAAAACGGACTTTCCGCACGGAGTGGCGAAAATTAAATAAAACAATTTTTTCTCTATTATCAATAATTTTGTTTTCAATCATTCATTAAATCTTTTGCAACTCTTCTATTAAGGCTGAAGTAAAGTGCAAATAGACGGCGGATAAAAATGGCAGGGAGCAAGTGCAAAAGGAGCAGCATAGTGTACCGTAAGGCCGCGCGGCAAAACCGCAGGGTCCCCTCGGCGCGGATGCATTCTTCGCGGCGGCGGTCGGCGATCGGGTGACGAAAAAATCCAGCGCGCCTTTGACACTTATCTGTTCGGACGGGCGTGCGCGCCCGTCACTCGTGTGAAACGGGAGTCCGCGCGGCGATGAAAATTCCACGGTGATCCGCGGGTAATGCTCGGCTTTCTTCCACCTCGCGCGCCTCACTTTCGCCGCGAAATCGAAGAACAAAACTCGATGGACATTCCTGAGCCCGGATTTTGCCGTATTTTTGTTCCGAGTTTTTTTTTCTCTCGAGGCGGGGGTGTTGGGTTACGCTCGAGAACGCCGCGAGGCGAGTGCAATTTTTGTGAAGGTATTTTTCTTTTTTTTTTTCAAGGTTGGAGAATTCACGAATTCGGAAATGTTTTATTCAATAAACAAATGTAGGTGGTTGCAATTTTTGTGCAGAGTCGTTAATCATTACTTTGACGGGATGGCGAGGGGAAGCCTTCGCTCTAAATCCATTAATTTTTGCATGATTCAAGAGATGCTCACGCATCATCAGGCTCGATAAAGACGGAAAGTCGGAGAGGATGCAAACTGGTTTTGATCGGCGGAAGTCGGATTAAAATTAGTCTCTGTAAAGGCTCGATCCAGTTACGGGCCGGTAAATAAAATATTTCGAGTGTTAAGGACGCGCGAGCATAAAAAATCGCGTCACCTGCAGGTGGCTCGAGCCCGGCAAGAAATCTCGGCGACAGGAAACGGCTGGAATTTGTTTCCTTTTATAATGAGCACTTGACCTTCCTTCCAGACGTGAATTAAATTTCCATTTTCGCAATAAACTACGTTTATTCGCGGAGTCGTGAAATTCAGCTACATTTACATTCGAAAAAAAATTAGAAATATTTATTGCCTTACTAACGCGGCCTAATCAGGAAAATGAAAGCAAACTGCTTCGCACTGCAAGTGCTCCAGTGGAACTTCGTATCAAAGAAAGTTATAATTAAGTAAAAATTTAGTCATACAATTTTTATGATCCTAGTAATGAGAAATTTGCAAGAATTTAACAACCAAACCAGCAAGTAAACGGATATTATCATGAAAGCAATTTTCCTTGAAAATAAAGAAGTTCAAAATGAACTCCGTTTATATGCAAATTGAAAATTTCGCCCCGAACGGCGTATATTTAATGCAAACTACCGCTGTTATTTCGAGCCCAAGATCTTTTGCACAAAAAGTACAAAACGAGATGTCACCATCTAATTGGCATGTAATTTTGAAAGATAATACGCCAGCATCATCGCAATTAAATGCAAATCAATTTCTTCATTCCCCAAGTACCAACACTCAAAGGCCCCGTAAAAAAATGATCCAACATCCTAAATACAATCTCCCCTGAAAAATCATCTCTCCTCACCAAGAAAAATTCAATCCAAGCCCGAGAAGAGCCGATCCGTCACCAAGGAAGGGGACGCGAATTCCTACCTCCGGCGCGGTATAAAGGCAGTTCGTAAAATCGGCCGTCCTTGTCGCGCGCGCGCCAAGTTGTATGAATGAATGAGGGAATGAATGTGAGAGCCACCCCCGTTAAACCTGCGCGGCGGGGTGCCCGTCCTTTCTCCATATAGCGCGTATACGCAGAGTTGGATTCCGCAAGGCAGGACTCCGCACCAGTCAGGCCCATTTCGGCGTTGCCAAGTTTACGCCCGGGTCTTTGGCTCTTCTTTCTTTAGGCAATTCTTTAAACGGCTGGGCCCTGGAATTTCGGTCTCTCGGTCTTTCGACTCCGACGTTAATTTGTCTTGCTTGCAAGGTGACGTCTTTTTTTTTTACTTAAATCTTTAAATTTTTAATTTAGTTTTTGTTTAAAAAGATATTATAATTTAAAGTTTTATTTGATACTGAAATTTATTTAAGTACGATAATTAAAATTATACCATTTCTTTTTTTTTATAATAAATGATGTGCTATTTTAGTAATACTTTATGGAAAGTAGATACTTTATCCAATTACTTATCTATCACACATTACTTTATCTATTACATTTGCCGCCTAGTGGATTCCGAGATATGCCTTCCATTAACAGGTTGGATATCTTAGTTTTGTGTACACAGATAGCTGCCAGAAGAGTGGATCGGTTAAGAGTCAGGACAGGTACTTCACTGAAGAGTCCTCATCAGTAGCTGTACACAAAATGCTCTATTTTTGTACCTGAGAATTATGAGCACATTAGGAACCCATTGCCATTTAAATATAGTTTAATAAAATCAGATTTATGTAAAATGAAATTTAAAAAATTAAAGTCCAGATTGGGAACAAAAATATCTATATACTGATCTATTTATTGACCAGTATCGTATAAACAAATAATGCATTAATTATTTTACTACTTTTTATTTCTCATTAAAAGTGATTTATAAAAATAATTTATAATATTAAATTTCTTCGTTCAGTTTAGATAACAATGATTTTACTTAAACCACATAATTCAATACTCCTCTCTTTTTTACAAACATAATATAAACACTCCTCATTATCGCATAACGCAATTGCACCGGCAATTTCTTTCCCACTCGTTCATAACGATATTCCTGTCATTACTAACGCGATGCATGCCGATCGAGCAAGAAACTCCCCGATCGCGGTCCCCTCGCTCGTGTGACGAAGCAGGCATCCAATCTCTTTTTCCTGGATGGCATCTCATCGGTGCCACTGAACCCACCAAAAAAAAGCAAGTCGTTCCTCCAGTGCCATCGCGAGTTCAGACGGGGGCTCTGTCCACGTGAAATTTACAATCTTCCGCCATCGACCCGGAGCGCCACGGATCGCCGATCGGCCGCAACCCCCCAGAACCGGTCGGCGCGCTTACGTACATGCAAATGCGGGAGAAGCGCCACCAAAAAGAAGGAGCGAACGAGTTTGTGGAACGCCGGAGTCCCGGACTCTTATTCGTCGATTTAACCCTTTCCCGGCCTCCAGGGCATAAATCACACCTCTCGGCATGGCAACCACTGCGCGCGGTCCTCGACTCCAATTAACATTGAAAATCGGCGAAAAACTTACTAAGATATAGGAGGGGGAGGGTCGGGCGCGTGCGGGTCTTAGATTCGGGCCTGCGTGTCATTTCATTAGGCCATTAAACCGGCGGCTCGGGCACGAGATGCGCGCGCTGGCAGCTGTTGCCGCGTCCCTTGTAATTTATATTATATCGAGCCCGAAGTCGGTGCGCCCACTTGTCGCGCGCACTCGCCCAAGGAGGGGAGATCTTCGCTACGCGTGCGTAAGCTCTTTAGCGCCTTTGTCGCGCGAGCGACGCCACGGACGTTTCCAGTTTATTAAATCCCTCCCTTTGCGGCTCTTGTTTTCATTCCCGCGCGTGCCGCCATTGTTTCGCTCGATTTTTTCGCCCGCCGGGATACGAGCTTTTAATTGCCTCGTAATTCACTGCCCGTTTGGTTATTTTACCACGCAGCTGTCGGTGAGCAAAGATTGATCACAGGTGATAATGCCGATGCTCGCCGCTAATAGCGCGAATTAATGTTTGCAAGAAACGCACGCTACGCTTATAAACTTAGTGCGACCGATCGATACCCCTGCGTACGTTATAACAATAAACTAGTATCAGTTAAAATAAATGATCTAACCAAGCGTTACAATAAGAAAAGTGCCATTAAGTCCAAAAGCCAATGCACTTCCTGGAAGTGTACAAGTTGAATCATACCCGGCTGGTCGAGCCATAACTCTTCATCAATTCGTCGATACATTAGAAGCAGGATCGCAACACGATGAACGGGGCGGAGTGCCAAGCGCCGTCATGAGATCGAAGTGACGCGTGACGTTCCCACGAATCATCCTCCGGGCCCCCCGATCTACGAAGACGCCGCGGCTCGGAGGCGCGGAAGCCACTTGCGGGTCAACATCACTTGAACCAATAGCCGATGACGCACGCCGAGCGAGTCGCGAATCTAGCTGTGGACGCGTGCAAGGACAGACGACCTTCTTTTTTTCCCAAAGCGCGTACGAATTTATAGAAGAGCCACGAGAATATATTAGGATTCTGAAGATTCTTGCGTGGAGCGGGGGATGCTATTTTCGCAAATCAATCGTATCATCGAGTGCAATTTTCCGTCTCGCGGGGCAAAACCGTGAAGTCATCGCTCCGTTAAGCGAAGTCTAACGAATTCACGCTCCAGTTCTAAGTAACGAATGACCGGCATAATTCTCGAATTATCGAGTCAATGCACCGTCCGCGCGATCTTGCAATTTCGGGGCAGCGCTCGGTTTTGTTTGCGAAAAATCGCAGAGGAGCAGGAGTGAGACGCGAAGGAGGCAGGCCGACTAACGCGCGGCTGATGTCCAACATCAATTAGGGTCCGCGCGCGTCTGCGTCACATCAGGCACGCGTCGCGCGCGTTCCTTTTTCCCCGGGCGCGACGGCGGCGTTACGCTTCTTCGCGCGGCCGAGGATGATTCAAATTTTTATTGTCGCCGACGACGTCGAGCGGCTGCTCGCTGCGTGATCGCTCCGCTCTTTTCGGACTCTGCTCCTATTTCCGCTGATGGACGACGAATTCACGTGACTAATCGCTGCGGTTGCGCCGCTAGTATTTTCGTTTTTTGCTTTTTTTTTTCAAAAAAAAAGGACATACCACGCGGTCGAAATAACTACTACCCTCGGCTTTTGTGTACACGCTTTTCTCGTGCCTTTGGTTTGGAGCGGAGGAAGCGGGTACTTATTCGAGGAGCGACGACTCGGAGGCGCTGCATCCCCGGAGGAGATGCCGGCAGTGTGTCACGATCAGAGGGGCACTTAGCGGCTCGCGATCGTGACTTATCGCGACCGCGGCTGGCCGTGACGGCCGTCGTCGTCAGCGGCGCGCCAATTGAGCTATCACTAGTCCAGTTGTTGCTGGGCGCGCACAATCAGGGTCGAGCAATACGTTCACCTTACGCTCAGCCGCAGTGAGTTGCGCTCTTTACATGCTAATTTGCCCCCTTTCGCCACCACTGGCTCGATACGCGCGGCTTCGTCGCGAATTTCCAAGTGCCGCGATTTCATTCGCTTGGTATCAATTTGTTTTTTTTTGCATTTGGGTCATTGCTAGTTTTGGCACTATTATAGGTAAGTCTTCCACAGTTTGCATGATTACATAATATGTTCATTTAATTTCATAGCGAAATTTGTACTATTCAAATAGTAAAATCTTTATCTGCTGCAAAAGTACATTTTGTAAAAGTACAATCACTGTAAATTTCTTCCAGCACAGGTAACAGCTGTGCACCACTACACGTGAAGATCTTGCGAATTGCATTAGAAACAACCAACCGTATGCGATCTAAAAGTATATAGTAAAAACCAACCAATGAAATCAACAATAGAATGATTTCTTTAAAAGAAGCTATTTTTGAACAATGACGACTTCAGAATTTCTATTTATAATTTTGAGGCAGCGCAGGCATTAATCATTTTAGACCAGGCCGTTTTTCATTCAACTTTATGGAGTTTTAATAGGAACCAATGAGGATCGCGCAGCACCCGCAGAATCGTTTCAACCATCTCCGCTAATGAAAATAAATAAGTTCTCTAGCACGTGTGCTCCCAGGACAACGAAACCGTTAAAATATCGCCAACTAATTCAACAAGAGAAGAACAAGAATCTAAAAGAAACACAAGCGATGCAAACGAACCCCCTCGTCGGCGGCAGGAAAGAAAAGCCGCCTTTAAGAAGAAAAATTCTCGAAGAAAAAGGGAGTACACGCCTCACAGCGAGAAGAGCGCGCGGTGCTCGCTCGCCGCGCGGAGAAAAAGGCTCGATCGGGCCTCGCGCGCTCCCCGAGGTTATGGAGCGCGATTCGCTCTTGCGCTTTACGCTCGGTTGGCCGCGCCGCTCCTCCGCTCGCGTAATGCACCTATGCGCCTTTCCTCGCGAGCGAGCGCGCGGCCCGTGCAGCGGTCGCGTCATTGCGGCGCGGAGAAAGGAGCGGGACGCGTGCACGCTGCAGGCTGTGCCTATATATATTCCCGGAGGAGCGAGGCGTGCGCGCAACGCTCATCAAGCGCATAATGGCCATCCATGCGAGGGATCGAGGATGCGCACCGCAGTTCGGCGGGGCGGCCGCGGAGCACTGGTTTTACCGGTCAGTCGCTTCTAAGCGTCCTGCAAGAATGAACTTCGACGTTCTTGAAATTCATAGGTAGAAGCTGGCGATTTTAACGGTTCTTCGCGGTGTACTCGATTGTAACGTACGATTTCTTAATGATCACTTTTTTTTTATAAATTAATTATGATTATATAGCGTGTACATTCATAAATTAGTTCGAAATGTCGGATTCTGTATTTCTAAAAAATTTGAAATCTGTAATCAACGAAGAATTTTATAAGACGTATTTTTCATCAAGTGGCATGATTTATCGCTCGAAGTAAACGTCAAAGAATAAAGGCAGCGCTGATGAGACAGTGAAGAGATAGAAGAAGGGAAAGGTCTGGCTGGCAGCGAGGAAAAATCCTCTGCAGCTACGTCGAGGACGACGCTCCTCGCGTTTTTTACCCGAACCGTCCGTCATTGCTTTACCGCTAGGGGCCTCGGAGGCGGCGCGGTCTCGCTTCATACTCGCAATTAGCGTTTTACGTGTACCCTTGCGTGCCGCTGCCGTCGTCGCGAGGACGTTGACATTTTTCTCTCGCTCGCCCGATGGACTGCAGCTCTTTTACCCATGAGAAAGCTCGCGCGACGTCTCCTAGGCGCGGGAATCCCATTACAGCGTTTTCTCCAGTTTACGGGGATCGCTGGAGACCTTTTTTTTGCTTGGACGCCTTAAGAAAGCGTCAGTTCGGACGTAGATGGCTTTTTTGAGAAATTAGTTTGAAAAATTAAACGAGAGGAGGGACGTGAAAAAGGTTACAGTTGTGACAGGAAAAAGGCGTGATTTCTTGAACAATGTCAATTTTAGTATAAAAATGTTTGTGAGAGATAAATTATTGAATAACATGAAATTCAAATACGTGGATGTTCGCTAATCAATGCAATCCTATGAATTTCCTATGATAAGAAAATGGAAATTTTCATACAAAAAAAATCAAACAAATTACTTTGCACAAAGCAATTTACGGATTTAATGAATAAAACCCCAATAAATAATTTCCACTTCGAAATAAAAAAATCACTCCTTCAATATCCGGAGCCCCAACGATAAAAAAAGCGAGTAAAACCCTTCACAAAAGAACCTAATTCTCATTTCCCGCGCATCTCTCACCCTTCGACTCCTCGGCGCGCGTGGTGGTGCCTCGAGCCACCCAGCGAGCGATCGTTTAAGGACATCCTCATAAATTCCGAAGGCGGCCCCCGGGTCCATTGTGCATTTCCCGCTTACGCGTTCCGCGGCGGCAGCCGCAGCATTGGCCTGAATTCCTCGCTGCGCGGACCAACACCGATCTTATTAAAGGCCTAATTAACCGTTTAACGAGATATATTTAGCGCGGGCGACGCGTCGCGGAGGCGCGCTCGCGCGAAATAAATAGATCGCGGGAATCGCGCGAGGTGCGCCGACTCACGTCGCGACGCGCGGCCCCCTCCTCCGAAGGAAGGAGTCCTGTTACCTCTTAGCGGAGGATCGGGTCTTGTCGTTGTACGGCCGGGGATTTACGTCGCTTTTATTATTTTCGCGTTTTCAGACTGCGATGCGATCGTGAGGTAATTACCATCGGTATGGTAACTTTTTTTTTAATTAGGCGGTTCAGGAGAATGCAAGTCCAGGTGGGAAATGGTTTTGAGAAACGAGTTCTGTTTGTGCACTGGTGTAATTTAAAATAAGATGATGAGAGTATTTTGTCGTTCAGTTTCACAAGAAAGAAACGAATAAAAATCGGCCCAGACGGGAATTGATAAATCTAGTGCGTTATTATCCGACATCAGATAAACGTCCAGTTTTATCTAGATTCGAAACTTGTAAAACTAGTTAATTTTTAAAGAACCTCGCTTGATTAGCTTCAGGGATGTTTCACTTAGATATTGTTTAAGGCTTCGTTTTACAGCAACTACCAGAATTTTACGCGGAGAAGTTTACTTTTAGCTAAAAGAACCGTGTGTTTTATAAAAAAAAGTTTTATTGCGATACGAGTAATATCGCATTACAATTTCAAGAAATGAGCAGCCAATATCAAGCTGAACTTTAATCCAGTGGAGATTGAAACGTAACTCTTGGGTTTCCACTATCACCGCCTCTTTTATCGCGTTTTAGTCGCTTATCAGGAACAATCGAGTCCCTTATCGTTAAAATTGCTATTTTCTTTATCGCACGCCGCGAGCAAAATGGAATCTTTGTTATTGTGTGCAGGTTGAACGTCTCGTATGAATGTTATACATATATTTCATGTCGTCACCTGGATTTACTAAGAAATTTGATATCTATATTAGCAAATTGTAACGATTTCGCAACTCGCAAATGTCCAATTCCACTAAATAAAATCGTATAAAATTCTTGTGTCGTATATCAAAAGTAAAGCCGAAACGCCGGTGATTTGTGGACACGGAATCTCGCTGCCCCGAGTTGTTCGAGGTACTGATCGCGACAATATACGAACGCAAATAGCTGTGACTCATTTAAAACAAACAATTGCTCCGGTTTTTTTAACGATTCACGCAACAGTAAATTTTTTCACCGTGTAATTTGCGACTACCGTTTAATTTCCCATCTACGTCTTTCTCTCATGTTTATTAATGATACAAGATGTTTATAATATATCTATCAACGCGTAATGATTGAAACATCAAAAAATCCCGCAAGAGGCAATCGAGCTATTAATCATCAAAGAAGATAATTCGTAATCAATGTTTAATAATTCGTACTCAATTTGGTTTTTCTGTTTTCTGACTATTTCAAAATCAACAAAGTTGCGACACTTTCTTATCACTAAATTTTGCATAGGTAATGTTCTTACAAAAGTTTTACGGTACATGTTTATCTTTCATACCCTTAAACTTTAATGTTTTTCTTTATAAAAATAGATCTAATGCCGCCAGCGCAGCGCACCTGCGAATACCCGTATGGTTATCAGACATCCAGTGTGCACTTTACGTAATTTTATAGAAGTGCATGCACTTCAAGGGTTAAATAAAACATAATTGTTGTACACGAGTGTCTAAAAGAGCAAGCATTTTAACTTATAATTTACATCCCATCGTTTGAACTTTATTATTCGCTCTTCACTAAATTCACAATAAAACCTTTGTAAATTTACATTTTACCACTTGCTAAACAAAATTTTAAGTTGGAATGGTTTATTATTGTTTTTCATCTTCAGATTCTTATTCCACTTTAACTGAAGTTTTGCTCCAAAATGCTTGCTCCAAAACGCTTGCTCCAAAATGCTTGCTCCAAAATGCCTGCTCCAAAAGCGAAGTGAAGAAAAAGAAGGGCATTCGGGGAACGAAGAAAAAAAGACCTACCTCGCTCTTCGATGACGGCGTGGGCCAGGTGCGTCGCGGCGAGCAGCAGCAGCAACAGGTAGCGGATCCCCATGGCGCTGGCCGGTGGTTGCTCGTCCTCCCTCTCGTACCTTCGCTCTCTTTCTTTCTCGCACTCGCAGCTCGGATACGCGCAGACTCTCAGGTTCTCGCCGGCGAGGTTGGCCCGTCGTATCGAAAACGCATGTTCCGTGGTCACTTTAGCACTTGCCACTGTTTATCGCTGCCATCGGTCGGGCCTTTATCAATCGCGAGGATGACACTCGAGGAGGGGGAGGGATCTCCGTGGGGCTGTCACACTCGCGCACACGCTCCTCACGCGCGAGCCTCCCGCGCCATCGAGGATCGGCGCGCCTCAGTCCCGGCGTCCCTCGGCGGGCCCCTCTGCGGAGGACGAGTCACTGGGAGGCGCGGGGCGCGGGGAGGCTGTCGCTGGGTCCGCGCATCGTGAAACGCCGATTTTTTTCCGGAGTCGTTTCTTTTTTTTTTCGTGGATACAGGATCGGGGGGCTGACCGATCGCGTCGCGCTGCCTCACTAACGCACAAAGCGCGCCTGGCCGAGTACACACATATAACACACGCGCGCGCGCTCGCGGAGGTCCGGACCTTACTCCTACGCCACTCGAGCGAAGAATACGAGCGGCCGCGCGAGCTCGGGCCCCGAGGACCTGCGAGTCCGCAGCTTGGGCTCGGCGGCGCGCCGCGTCGCTACGATCGGGCCGGGTTTTTCTTCGAGCGCGTATATACGGTGCACAGTGGTTGGACTCTCGTGACCGTCTCTTTCTAGCTGCTGGCTCGAATGCACTCTTTTATGCTGTTTGTTTTGACGCTGAAGGGGTTTTGAGCGGGGCTTTTTTTTACGTCGGTCTCGTCGTGATTATGCGGAGTGATGTTACCTTTATTGTGGGGATGTGTTTTGTTAAGATACGGCTATGGTAAAGTTTCGAGACGCGATAAAATAGCTGGCGTAAAAAGAAACTCAAAGTAATAACATTTCTTTTTATCTTTCACCTTTGTGCCTTAGAATGTTTCTTGTTATATTTATTTAAAGTTTTTCAGGCAAATTTACTCTTTAATAAATGGATTGAGTAGGCGCAAAAACTAAGATTAAATAACAGTACATCTATAAATTAAAAAACAGCACTGAATGGTTTAACAACATTTTTAAATTTATCGATGGAATCAACTTATCCATTATCGATCACCAAAAACTAACTCAATCTTACTAAAATCATGATCAAATATGTGAAGCGGTCCCCCAATTTTCAAGGCCAAATATTGCATAATTTTATCCCGAACACCTTATTTGTTAAAAGAAAAAGCAAATAAAATGAGAGAAATCAGAAAACAGTAAATAAGTTTTATCTAAATCAAAATTGCGCAAAAATACTTGAATAGCAGATAGATCTATAAAATCAGTAGTAGAACACTTATTAGAGCAGACTCAATTTATTAAAAAAGGCCTTTAAATCAAAATAAACGCCAAGCTCATTAATACAAAGATTCATAATTTAATTCAATGTTGCCAATGATATAACCAGATGAAGTATCAATATTCAAAAGTAAACCATTACAAATTATCACTCACTGATGGTACTCAAATCTTATCGCATCATTAAGAAACAGTTTTATAAAACTTAATTATACTAAAGAAAGTTTAAAGTGATCAGTGAATGATATACAATCTTACCGAATTTAACTCCTGTTTGCAATATCATTTATATAAATGCAAAATAGCAGAGGTCCAAAATGATATTCTTAAGGGACTGGCAGCTCGATCTAATCCTTATAAATATAATGAAGAGAAGGAATTTGCAATTCTCACATACATACTTTAGAATAAATATCCAAACCAGTTATAAAACATCGATAGAAATCAATTAACTGAGCTAAAAATGTGGCAATTTATTTAAAGCAGGTAATGAGCAAAATTAATAAACATAAATGAAACAAATTCACCGATTTTTTTGTAATTATTCTCGCTTTAGCCAGATGTTTAACTAAACCATAAAAGAAAAACAAGCTCATCTTATCGCGGCAATAAAATTTTAGTCCCCCATTTACAACCTCGCGCAGCCAGTCTCGCTTGGAAAAATTCCACCTTTTCCGACGTTTCGAGCGAAACCTAATGAGGCCGCTATAAGCCCGGCGAAATAAAAAGGAAAATTCTTATGCGATCCATCGCGTATAAATTATAGACTGTCGCTCTGCGCATCGAGGCGCGCCCGGTAGCATCGCCGGGGGAAAAAGGAAAATGCTCCGGGTACGCGCGACGTATCTGCACCGGTCTCGGATTTCTCCGAACGATCCGTGGACGAACGACGGGGCAAAAATCGCCGCGACATCGCCGGACAACTGGTTTCGCGGCGCGCGCGTAGTGCACGCGCCTGCAGCACGTGCGGCTCGCGCGATACGCGGCGCGCGGATTTTATGGCTGTCCGACGACGGTTACCCCCTTGTCGACTTTAATTATCTCGATAAGCGTCGTCGGGAGTCGTAAGTTTATTGCGCTAATGATTTTCCTCTATGGTAATCGAAAAAGTTGATGCGATCCCTCATATTTTTTTAAGGAAGTTTTTTTAGTTGCTTAGCGTTATTATTTATTACTTAGATTAAATTTTCAATTTTGTTGATATTTTTCACTTTAGAGTGTGATAAAAGAAATCTATCAAACTTTCAGAAATGTTAATTATTCTAGTGTCATAATAGTTGAAATTAATAATGAGAAGTGAATTTGGATTCGATTTATTTTACTTTAATTTAAATGATCCAATAATTTATATAAAAATAAAATGAATTTATCATATTTCTTATTTTGAAATTACCGTAGGAAGTTCACTTTTTCTGTTTCCCATCACAAATTGCAGTTGCTATACAATCTTTTATAATTCCATTCATATTTTTAATTTTTGTAATTAATTTCATTAAAAAAGTCTCTACTGATTATTACTTTCTTATGTTTCTTGATTATTACTTTTTTTAAAACTTCCACAAATAAAAATTCGAACAATCTTGACAAATTTGATAAAATTATCCTTCGTATTCTCATATTTATTATACATGTAATAGTAGCTCAAAGACTTCTCACGAATTAAGCTGTCGCAGTGAATCGAGTAAACGAAAGAAACACGTCGAGTGTGAATTAGGGAAAAGGTTCGAAGGTTTCTTCGCTGTCTTCTTTTTTACAGAAGTTCAGAGGAAAGGAGGTATTAAAAAAGTGTTAAGGCACCGAGGACGTTGTCGCTGGATTCTGATGATGAAGATCAGCATCATTTATTTGGCGTGGCCTTTTTTCAAGAACCACGCGATGAGAAATTAATGGCTTTTTAATTGTACTTTCAAGAATTTGCGTGGTTTTTATGATTGACGCGCCTTTTTGTCAATGAACCTGATTTTTGAAACATTAATAATTGTTCTTTTATACTTACCTTTTGAAGTTTCCTTTCTTTGTTGATATTTAATGATTTATTAAAGTGTAACATAAAAATCAAACATGCATTTCTCTTGAAAAATAAAATTAAATGACTACTTCTTCACTGACTCGAAAAGTATCAGAATTGATGATTATATATTTTATTGAAAATGTGAGTTTCATTTGGTTTCTTTCTAGATACTCCTAGTGAGCTACAAAAATTAAAATAGATCAGAAACATTTAGATAAAACATTTACTACATTTAATAAGCCATCAGGTATAATTGGATGTGAAGGTGACAGATACAATAAAACATTAGGAAACAAATGCATTTTTCCACGTCAGTTTATTATAAATAACAAGATGTATCATCGGTGTGCACGTTTTTTTATTTATATTATGGTATTTCTGAAGCTCCAGCTATGGGTGTGAATTCGTCGATGTATACTCGAATTAGTTCGTTCGCCGTTCACATTGCATTGACAGCAAGTTTTGCCTCCAACGAAATTCGAATGCATACATTTACCTTTCTGCTAAATGCTAACGCTGTGGCTGCTTATTTGAGGTTTATTTATTTACTTCTAGCGTTCCTTTTGCTCCTTTACTTTATTTTTCCATCTCCACCTCGCATCCATTCCCCCGGATGAAAGTCGGTGCGAGTGTGTGCAGTTTATAGCGAAACATGCGAGCGGAAGTCTCCCAATTTTTCCCCCTCGGAGACAATAGGGCATTGATAACAGCCTCGACAAAACAGAAACACCGTGAAATCTCGTACAAAACAAAGTTACAATAATCAAAATCATCGTTGAAGTGGCTCGACAATTCAATGGGTGAGTACACAGCAAAGGATGCAGAATGTACTGGGTTTCCTTGAAACGAGGTTTAATCTGATCGCAAAAATCGAGTGGTCCTATGTTTATTTACACGGTCCAATTTAATTACGCAAGTAACGCAGGGGTGTCCTTCGTTTCCGTTAAATTCACACCACCTTAGCGCAACATATTTCGCGAACACCAGTGGATAGCTCTAACATCGCGTGAGGTGCGTTCGTGAGTATTCGTTTTTTTTTTCGCGTAAACATTTAACAATGGCTCCGTGGGATCTTACGGCGGTCCACATTTCGGAAACACTCGTGTTTTACAGCAACGATTATTACAACGCTTGGGTTAAACATGACAGGTTGCTCTGCTTATTATTCCATTTATTCGTGATCGCTTTGATTTGCCCGGCTTTTAGTAGTCACTTGTTAATCGCAATTCATAATGAAAACGCAACGGAGGTTCAAACAAGTAATAGAGATTAGAATCTTAAGATTACTACATTTAAAATCTTTTAACTTAGACGTACATAAAAAGAAAACATAATATTCGTTACAGCATATTTAGAAGATACCGTGTGCTACATTTAACAGATCTGCAGAGATGTTGTTTCTCTTTTGTTTTCGAAGATATTTATCAGCTTTGCTTTTAGAATGTGTAACTGTAGCAAATAATACTCTTTCCCGGCCTCTTACTTTTATTATCTATAAGTCTTTTGCACCTTTCGCGCGACACTTAAATAAATATATAATATTAAATATATTTATATCTCGCTCGATCATAAACTCTATGTCTTCACTACGCAAATGCCTTACGAGATACTTATGTGTCTTTGTTACACTTGCGTGTTGTTCACTTTTTTTTTTAAACTTTCTTACTCCTTACGTATCCTTCCTACGCCAATATTCAATTACTGTTTTTTTTGAGCATCCCAAGTGTAAAGTTCAGAGTGGAAACTTAGGTATATCCAGACAGCTATTCCTCAAAGAACGGGTAGATATTACAGGCTATCTCGAAATCGTTTAACATAAGTACTACGGATAGAAGAGTACCGTAATTTATCTAGAATAGTTGGATGAAGTGTGTGTGTGCATGCACTTATTGCGAAAAGTAACTGGTATAAAGAGGGCTTTTAAGTGTGAGGGGTGTAATTGGCGGCGGTGGTCGGGATAATTTCAGGTCGTTATAGAAAACTAAAGGCGACGATGGTTTTTTTTTCTGAATAGTTATTTAAACTCTCGATAACGACTCTTCTAAGCTAGATGCACGCGTTTATCCCTCTTCGTGTACAGCAGGCACGTTTTATTTTTTATTTTTCTATATATCACTCGCTAGAGGCTCGTGGGGAAACCCACGTTGCGCTATATGCTTACACAAGAAGATTCTATCCGATCGCGTGTGTTAACTTCTCTCTCTCTCTTTCACTCTCTTGCTCTCTCTTTCTCTCGTTCTCTTTCTCTCGCCTCACTTACACACATGCACACGTTCGCTTTATTTAAATATCATTTTGAATATTTGCCTAGCTAAGATCCATACTACCCGTGTCCCGTTAACCCAGACTCTTTCATTCCTCTTTTTTTACCAGCTGATTTCGAGAGTCGAAAGATGGAAGGGGTGTATATATAGTGGGTGACTTTTCCATAGGTGAGAAGTTGTGCCAGCGAATCTTTTCTCCAACTTCCGCGTCTCCCTTTTCATTTCGCCCTTTCTACCAGTGACGCGTGAGATCACATCTTCTCTCTGGTCCTTTCTTTTATCATCGAGCACGAGCTGGCCGAGTCATCAAAAGCTTACTCGCTAATGTAAATACAGCTAGTTTAGAATTCGCAAACTTTTTAGATTATCAAACAAGATACAACCTAGTGGTGAAAAAGGTACGCCAATTCGTCGCGATGATCCTCGCGTTGGATAGATTCTCTGATATAAACAATATACACATATATTGATTCTCCGATATAAACAATATGCACATAATTTTTATTTTCAACTTCAATTCCTAATTTTCGTAACGCAACCAGTAAAATTCGCCGCGAGTTCCCGGCAAATAGTTAACCGATCGGGAAGAAACGAACAGCGTTTTGAATGTCGCACGCGGCACTTTTAGTCAACGTTTCCTTCGCTTCTACCTTAGTCCCTGTAAGATCTCGTACGTATTTACGTGTAAATGTCAATTCGATTTCTCCTCTCTCGGTGAAAAAAGAAGCGCACTCGGCCGAAAAAACATGTCCCAACGTAAATTCATCCGATGTGTACTACGCTAAATAGGCGCTTTAGAACTTCGTGATTCCGCTACCCTCGATATATATTATAGGCCAGTGTCTCTTCTCGTTCGCGAATAAGCTCCTATTGATTAATTCCACAGCATAACTTTGTTATATTATTTTTATTTATATTTTTTTTTTGCATCTTTGCGTCGTCTTGCACGAAGTGTCCACGACTTCACTTTGCGCGGATCTAAGCTGGCTCGGGGAGCCAACGCTACTATAGGTACTCGGTACATTTATATTTTCAGGGCACGCCTTTAGATTACTCGAGAATAGAATCGAACTACGGATGCGGTAAGCTGGCTTCATGCTCACGTGTTCGCCTTCACGACTGTTTGATTCCAATAAAATTGTACAGCAGTCCATTAAATTAATTTGATTACGTCGTTCTGACTTTATCTTAATGCAGGTTCAACTGATCGATAAATGGTCAAATTGCTATACATAATTGGTTTTCTTTTCGTTCGTTACAATCAATCAAACTTATCGACGGGTGTTCTTTTTTAATTTTACACGGAACTGCAAGAAAGTCGTGGACAGCGGTTATATATTTACTTTACGCATAGTATAAATAGAACGTACTGTTCAAGCTTTATTTCTTTTCCGAGCTGTTTGTGAAAAAGTCGTGAAAAAAACTGGCTTTTTACTCTTGAGGTGAACAACACGAAACAGTTCCAAGCTCGTTATTATTGAAGAATACCTTACTTTACAAGAGGATTCGATAGCTTTATCATCTTATATTGTTTTTTTCTGAATAACCGTAACAGGTTCAATTGTTTACATTAGCTTTATATACTGGTAGTTTATGTGTATATATATAATTGTTCATACATGTTATACACGTAGCAAACGACAACGCACAGCAATTTAGTACAACTTTTCCTAGCTTAATACTTCATAAGTAACAACGTTACATATGTTTATCAATAATGTGTTCATCGGTGTGCTTCGTTTTGTTCAGATCTAGAATACACTTAAAAATGACATTATTTATTCCCCATTGCTTGGATCGAGAAGTGTGATTCAGTAGATTTCAAAGACACCAATAAAGTTTGGACAGCGTAGAAATTACTAACACGGCTTCCTGCCCAAGGCGAGTACTGAGTTTCTATATTTTCTTAATAAAAAATATACCTAAACACTCTAGGTCTTAAACTAACAAAAAACAATCCAAATTAAAACAAAGAAAAATAACGTCAATGAATAAAATGTTACTTTTAGGCAAAGTTTGCCTAACACGTCGCATCATACTATATATGGGAGTATAGTATTTCTTAAAATTAACTGCTAAGTTAGTAAAAGTACACGATTGGTGCAAAAACAAAACTTAATTACGCACGAAAAGTTGAAACAAATTGTTAGAAAATAATAAAAACGAGACGAGATAATGCGAATTTAAAGAAAAAGAAATTTTCGCACAAACAGCAGATCGAAAGAGATCTTAGACTTGCATTCGAATCGCGACAGTGATACTGCGATAGAAAGGTAATTCGAGAATGCAGTTGTTTTTTTATGAACACGAAAAGCAGTGTCTTTTGAGCTTTTCTTCTACAGTAATAATAGAACTACAGTGATCCTCGCTCATTCGTTGCTGCGTTCGATTTGTTCATAATTTTTTTTCATCTTTTCCTTTTTTCTCAACTTAAACATTACTTATAACTTCAGCAACTCTTACTTAATTTCTCCAATTTTTGTTCAATTCCTGATGGAAAATACTGATCTAAACTGATTCTTATGTATACGCACTTCGTAAGCGGAAGAAAGTCGTCTCGCGAACTGACCACGAGACTCCGTCGCCGGATTTTTGTCGATCGGCGGGTCGCTCGAGGGAGGATCAGAAGGCGATTAAGCGAGTCATCTTTTTTTTTTTTGAAAGTGTGTCAACAGTGAAAAAGCTCGAACGATACAACTGCGATCCTCCCGCGAGCGAGCGACGCTCGTGAAATTGTGCCTCGAAGCGAGCCATCGAAATTCCCCGACAATGTCGGATGTTTGCAAACGCCGAACCGAAGAAACTCAGATGGAATTGACGTGTGCGCGGATTAAAGTATAGTACGCATTGGAATACAAAAGCGCGCGCGGGAATTTCGAATGGCCCGGCTCGTCAGCGAGTCCATAGGAAAAGGGTGGCTCCGAACGACGCGGATCCGGCGGGCCTCGGCGAGGTTCGCGAGCGACGATCGACCATCCCGCTCTTCCTTCCCGGACAACTCAGCCGCCTTCGTTCCGTTTCATTTGTACACAAATGCAGGAGAGACGAGCGTTTTTTCTCTTTTTCTCCTCCTCCAGCCCCGCGATCGTCAAGAAACAAAAAGGAAAGGGCGCGCTCCTCCCGCATTTAGCAGACGACAGCCTCCGGCAAGGGATTCTCGGTGATGTGTATGGTGGCGGTCGGCCAGTCTATCTTCTTGCTGCAGATGTGATTCAGGCCCTCGAGCGAGGCGAGCCTGTAGTCGGCCATCTTCAGCGGCGAGAGCGGCGCAACTGCAAACGAAAATTACACATCGGCACAATGAGCGATACTTGTTCCGTGGCTTCTTAATTTTAGTACAAAACGACAATATTTAGGCGCAGAGTCTCTGTTTGGCGGAAAAAAATTCGGTGCTGCGAAATGATTGTTAGAGATTAACGCGAACTGGTCTAATAAGGTGACCTGACAAAAATGTCAGTTTTTCTGGTAATATGTAAGAAATAATTTATTAATATAATATGGATCTTTTAAAATAGATGATAAATTATTTTTGCATTTATAATTTTTTCTTTTGCTAAGAAAGTGGTTAATGAGTCAACGTTTTTTTTCTGCCAAACGTATAAACTTTTTAATTGCTGCTTTTGCTTTCTGGCGCAACAAAATACGGCTTTGTTTATATTATTCGCTTTCAGTACAAAACAAGATTAAAAAAAAAACTTAGTTACTCGTTAGTTTACGCTGTACCAAATCGGCGCTGCGATCGGCAAATTGTTAGCGCGAAGCATATAAAAGTATTGGTGTGTTAGTATTCGAGGGATCAAAAGAAAGGTAAAAAATTAAAGGCAAGCGCACATGCAAAGTAAAAGAAGAAGTAGAATGCGTGTGTTCAGTGGTCTGTTGTGTGCAATAAACTGCAAGACATAGTGTGTAAGTCACTCATTGTATCAAGAGTATAAGTCTACGTTCTACCCGGTGCAATTATTTATTTGTAAGTCAATTCTTTGTTCTCGTTTCGTTATTTTCTCGTTCTCAACGATAAAACGATTTCTCATTGTTATGCTTTCAATTAGATATTTGAATGTAGTCCTACCGCGAATCATTCAGAGCCGCTATAAACATAAAAGATTATTTACAATTTTTATTGGTTTTTAAGTAGAATTATTCAGTTATGTCTGTATTAGCATCATACTGATGTAAAAAGTTGGGGAAATATCTATTTCTGGATGTTTTAAGGACGAGGACAGGGGATGGGGTTTACGCTAGAAGTCATGATATCCAGTTTTACGAATTTTATGTGTCTCATTCCTCTGGTTTACCGTCAGTCGGTATTTGTACTTAAATTTTAATCTAATGCATTCTAAACCACATAAACCATCTATGATCCCTCTGTTGATAACGTCAATTTACCACTACTATATAATTTTAATATATTCAACCAATAAATTATATTAACCTTTTTCTGCATACTGTAGATTGAAATATTATTATCTATTTAAATTACCCTTAAAAAGAGAATCACCATAATGAATTGTTAAAACATTACCAAGTAAATTTATAGAAGTTTTAATTTCTCTAAAAATTTTGCAGAAAAGGGTTAAACATTTTGCATGAGACCACGTGCAAAAAGTGCTAACATCACTGCTGTTAAAACACGTAATAATTATAGTCTTCATCATCGTTATTAAATTGGCAATCAATACGTTTTTTAACAGAAGCTACATTATATATAGATACACAGACAACAAACATCAGATATAAGTACAAGAGACCACAGTATTAAGCTCGAAGAAAACATTAATCGAATATAACAAAAATAGTACAATCTATTCGCAAAAGATATGAGACTGAATAGGGAGTGATATAAAGTTTTAAACGATATTGCGCGCGATAGATAAACAAATAAACGGTATTAGTCCGTGAACGGTAGTAAATTCTTTTCGTGGCTTTCGAAAAAAAAATTGAACACAAAGGTTACAAATAAGATAAATGAACAGTTAGACTACTTTTTTTTTAACTACAGGCGTCTTTTCGTGCCTCACGTAAGACTGAAGGACTTTGTTAACAGTAATTCCACAGTTAGTACGTTAGTTCGAAAACAAATTGGTTAGTATGTAAATTACGGTATTACTTTGTTAGTAAGTTAGTTAGTTAGTTGCTTAGTTACTTAAAAGAGTCTTGCCATTTGTTAGTTATAACAATCCCGTTAAGACTCGACTGCTCTTAGTCTCTCACATTACTCTTTACTTCCCGAAAATAATTTTTTAATCCGACTTACTTAACGCTTAGACGTGGCCTAATTGACCGACACAGCGCGTTCGACTCCTTTGCGGCCTCAATTCCTAATTACAATTACCTTCGGGTGTTGTAGGCGTCGTGGTCTTCCCCGGGGATCTCACCACTAAAACGCAGAAGAAACAAAGCTTTGTTTTATTTTTCGTCTTATGCTTACTACAAGTACGAGATAACTTTTTTTATCAAATTAATCATAAGGTACAATATAATTTTATCGAACAGCTTATCGTAACAAATTACCGACTATATTTTACCTTATCATCAATTGATGACAATAGTTTGAAGATAAAAATCTTTTGTTACTGCTGTTTTTGCGCGATTGTAATTTGTGAAAGTCGAAAATAAGTAGAGCAATTTTAAAAGTCATAACAAAAGGTTTTCATCATTTTTTAGACTTTTCTTTTGTGATTCAAACATTCATTAAAAAAATTTATCTACCGGTACTTCAGTCTCTTTGCTTCTATACAGAAACGCGAGCGTGCGCGGTAAAAAAATTAGGTAAAAAAAAAGGTAAAACATACGGACACAGTATAAAAGAAACTAGCCAAAAAGCCGAAAAGAATTAAATCACTACAGACTTGAGAAAAGATTATAATACATACCACTCGATCAATCCGAGACGCGTGGGAAATAAAGGCTCAAGTCGGTGAACAAGAATTTTTTTCTATTTTTTTTTATATTTAATCATAATATGAAATGAAGTATCATACAAAAAAGAGAATGATATGGCGAATGAATGAAAAAAAAATGCGACGTAAATGAAGTTCAGAGACGAGGAAGTTTGATGAAATATATTTTAATGTTCGTTTTATTCATATTTATATTGAGATGAGATAAAATACGAAATAAACAAAAGTTTCGTTTAAAGCAAGGTCGAATTTTAGAATGATAACGATAAAAATGCATTTGTCATTTAGACTGCAAAGTAAGAAAGTGTCACGATCGATCCGCGAATTCCAGTACGCGAATTGAGGATTAAAAAATACTTATCAGTCTAAAATTCAAACCCAATATTTATTGATTCATTCATACAAGATAGATTTTAGTTCGTTTCTAATAAAACGACAGTTATGATAAATCATGAAATCATCGTTTGCTAACAACAAGATGAGTCTTTAATAACAATAACAGTGGGAGGATTAACATTTCTTCACATCCTACAGGCAAAGTTTAACAATAAGTACAATCAATGAAAAAAAAGATGTAAACTTTCACTAAAACAGACTTATTTGCTTGTTTCCTTTTCAAGTTCGGCTCATACACATTTAAATAAATCATAGTGATAAGTACTTCCAACAAATACAAGAACATCATAATTTAATAGTGAGTGAAATAAATGCATGAAGTAAGAATTGAAAACTGGTAATAAATATAGTAAAACAACCATTGACACGTTTTTCACCGGGCTGATATTATTTTGTTTTTTTTATCCACTCTCTTATTGCGTCGATGTACAGTTTATTGTGACAGAAGCGTATTATAGTGTACAGTGACAAGTGCGGGTGTGTTTTCTGTGACCAAAAAGCCAAACAGAACAACGAACGCCGTCTAAGACAGCAAATGGACATTACTTCAATGCCGACCGTCGTATCGTATCTCAATTTCGCTTGCTTTTTTTTTTAAACATCGGCCTCGACTCTTCTTTCTTTTATTAACGCGTATTTAAAGTTTACCATTATTTTATTTATTCTACCGAGTAGTTGTTTTTTTGGAAAGTTCATTGTTCAAACTACCGTATAGTAATGCACGTGCAATCTAAAACTGCGACACTTTGCTTTTCTGGTATGCGTGTGGTATGGCTCTCAAGCATCACAAGGATGGTTTGATTATTCACCGCGTAAACATTTTATTATATACTTTCGTTGGCAAAGTACATTTGCGACACTTAGCGGTTGGACAGTTCAGTGATGAGGTTTAGACTAGTTTTTCTGGAGATAGATACTTTTTAAATGACTAATAATTAGTATTAGTGATTCGTAATCATCTCGTTACAAAAAAGTTGCAATAGCCTCTTATGATTTAAAAAATTAATATTTTTTCAGCTAATAAAAAGATTACTTTACGCTAGTTACGTTACAGCTGGTATTATTACAATTAATTATGCAATTTTTCTATAAAAATTTTCTCAGTTCGCAGCAACATCCGATTTTTCTTCAACACCTAAACTGTCCAAGGCAAATGAGGTTCAAACAAATTGAATTTGCAGCAAGGTCTCTTAATTCGCGTCGATGCTAGAGAGAAAATCGACAGCGGAGATAATGATAGAAGCTTTTTAGATTGCGTCGTACATCTACAACGATACACGAGGAACACTTTGAAAATAGACAAGATATACACGCGCAACAATACTGTTTTATTTTTTTTGCTTTAATCGAGTTTATCATTTTACTTCTTTTAATTAATTCTCAATTGTCAACGTCGATAAATAGTTCAACGAGTCATCGCATCATGCTCTTGCTTCTCATTTTAAACGTTTACCGTTCCGTCTATAATCTAACGACCGTAGGCCAATTCGAGGTCGATGCAGCAATGCAATGATAATAAGGTAGCCAATCTGGCGGACGAACTTTCGTGCGTTCTCCGTGTTTTTCCTTTTTGTCTCCGATCAATTATTGGCGACGCAGCCGGTCGAGCCGCGCTCCCAATGTCGCGTGCGGCTCGTCACCACCTCCCGCGCGTCGATACTTTTTTCGTCTCGTTTATCGAAATACCGGCCGCGGCTGCCGCTTATTCTCGCGGAGCGAATCGACCACTGGGAGCGCGGGCATGACCGTCCTCGGCTCGCCAATATTTCGAATTGCGCGATTCTCTCATTTTCTTTTTGAAAAATGATTTAGATTTGGACTCTTTTTTTTACGTCTTGGACGCGAGATTGCGAATTTATGTGATAAGATTCGTGATAATAGTATACTTTTTTTTTCGATTCTTATACAATTTGCTCGCTCTTTCTCTCACTCTCTCGCTCTCTCTAAAGATTCGTTTTTTTTAGCATTCTCCGCGCTGCGCTCACTTACCATATCCTTCACCCTGGAGGAACAGCCGAAAGGCTTCGCTTACTTTGCCGGGTTGTTCTTCGAGCACCATTCCGCAATCCGAGATCTGAAAGTTTACGAAATAATTAACGAGGGCTTTTAAATGATCCTCTTAAATTTTAAGCGATGCGAAGTTTTTCAAGCTTGTACGTGGATGCAAGTGTTCGAATTATTTGAGATACTCTACTCGTGTATGGAGGAGTGTGTGCAGTGATTAAGCTGACCTGAATTTTAAGGTGCACTTAAGATATTTATATTTAATTTCTCTCTAACGGTATCATTTCATCCTGCGCAGTAGTGTAATTTTAAATATTTAAATCCCATTTCGACGATTTTGCTCTAATTTGAATTTTTTATCCCAAAATCGATATCCTCTACTCGTAAATATTTCACGAATCACGCTGCAAGAAATAAAAATATAAGTCGTCAGATTCACGGGTCAACCGATGTTTCGTTTTAAAGCAACATTTTCTAATTCATGAATCCCGCTTATTAATGTGACGCTTTCGAAAACTAGGGTGAACTTGAAATTTGATCCTTCTTAAGCTAGTTTCCGACCTTTCGCGAATCCACGCAAAGCCGACAAGCCCGAGGAACTCGGTGCGTCGATAAACTCGGAGGCAGGACAAGAAGAGACGAGAGAAACTTGGAGATTATCAAGGGCTCGGTCAAACTCGAGCTCAAAGTCAGGCTTCTCGTTTCGTCAAGTCCAATCCTCGCGAGGTATAATCCAAGCAGTACCTTCATCCACGAGCTGTTGGTGGGATCGAGCCGGCCGTTGAGCGTGACGGTGTCGTCGACGTGCGGGCTCAGGGAGCCCGTGATGTTCATCACCGGCACGGCCAGGGTGGTGCCCTCCTTCTTGCGCGTCGGGTCCAGCTCCCGGATGATGTTCAGGTCCGTGCGGCGCACGTAGCTGTCGATGAACAAAGCCAGGTTCGTCGGGTTCACGCGGCGCTCGAAGTAGTTCTTGTACACCTGCACCAGGTCGTGGTTCCTCTCCTCGGTACCCTGAAATTCCAGAGGATCGACGTAAGTCTAGGTTTGGGTGGAAGGGCGGCGAAATTATTGCGAGGTGTACGTCCAAACCGTGGATTCTGATTCGGGATAATTGAAAGCGACCCAAATTACGATGGTGGAGACGAGAGCAACGTATACTGAGTGTTGTTTATGGAGGGAATTGATGACTGTTCGCGAGTCGCGATTCTAAAACTACGTGTTTTGAATAAAACTGCGACTCGATGAGATGGAAATGATTAGAAGGAAATTAGGTGTAAATTTAGAGCGTGTACGTACAAGTTCGTCCAAATTAGACCATCTGTTCGTTTGAGCTCGTGCAAGGTGTAAAAAATCGTGTTTTTGAAATTGCGAAGATATCGATGGTGTTTTCAAAGTCTAGTGTGCCTCCCATAATTTGTAGATTTTATGCGCGAAGGCAATGTAAAAAGAAATTCAAATCATTGTCAATGAGGCGACAAGTTGTTGCAAGCAATTAAAATTTAAAGCCTTCGTTATTTGTAATTTTTGTGACATTTGATTACACTGATTACAAGAATAATAAGTACAGCTTTAGTAGTCTTCTCAAGCTGCTTAATCACCTATATCTTAAGCTAAATGATATATAAAATTGAGACAGCGAACTTGCTATCAAGAGAAATATTTCGGAATCCACCTAGTGGTAAAGGTACCAAGTAACATACGCTGTATCTAGGAGCAAACGTGATTAAATTTAAACGAGAGCATATCAAGAAAAGTCATCACTACAAATGACTCCAAAGCTTGCAGGATTTCAATATTTTTGAAGACTGTCACTTGCAATTTCATACAACATTCACATTGATCAGAAACATTACAAATTTTTCCAGTTTTTTTCATCAGTTCCAAAAAATTTGAAAAATTCCTTGACTAATGCGAACAAAAATACCCACTGCACAATACAGGGATTCCACGCGAACGGCTTGCTCTTCGTTTGCCACGGTCCGCCCGATCGCGTTGGCCGATTCCCCGTTTATCATTCATCCGCGCGCGCTCCCGATAAACACACTCATGGGCGCACTTGCCGGGATTATACATCCGTCGGGTGTTAATCCAATTTTCCGGGGTAGTCGCGCGCTGCTGGCGACAGTCGATAAACTCGCGGGGGCCGCGAGCGCGAAGTTCGCTTGAATGATGAGCTCCACTCCCGCCTGCTCGCGGGACCAGCCGAGCGAACTATCTCGCGGCGGACCCCCCGTGCAGGCTCCGACGGCAAACACGAGCCCCGAACCTCCCCGTCCCACCCCCTCGTGAAAGAGGCTTTTCTCCGTCCGTCGCCCGCCGCGACTATCAATTGCTTTCGGCGCGCGCGTCCTCGACCCGTTTATTTTCGCCTCTCCTCTTAATTAATGTAACGCGCACTGCGGGTCTTTGGGAGAGACACGTGGAGCTTTTCTCGTACCAATTGCCGGGGAAAAGAAAATTTCATCTGACTTATGGAAATTAGAAAAAGAAGATTAGAAGATTTTATTATTTTTTTGTCTAAATAACTAAACATATGATTATACCATTTACCTTCGTATTATTTTTTCAACAAAGTTTATAAGGAAATGAAGGAATAAAGATAATTATAGTAGCTTTCGATACTAGTGCGTCAGAGGTGATTTTTGGACGAAAATCACTTCTGACGCGAGTATCGAACAATATTTTATGCAACGACGGCGTAAAGTGCTGATTTAGCACACCCAAGAATGCGCAAGTGTGCGTGAAGCAGTGTATTACGCACAGAATTGCATAAAAGATTTAAACTGTCGCGTGACTACAATAGCCATCCGAATATTGATCAAATTTTTACGCTAATTTTGTTGAAAGAAAATTATCAATAATTCTTATCGATATTATTTTTAAACATATTAGTATTCTAGTGAAAATTACCCTCAGTCGATCTAAATTATTCATGAATAATTCATAAATCATAAATAGTCTTTTTTATTTTCACAACGTCAATACGTTACATCATTAGATCATTACTCGAGTAATATCTCTTCCAATATTTCCGTAATCCTCCAAGTGTACTTAATCTATACGCTGAACGCGTCGCGCACATTTACCAAAACACATAAATAACGCAAATAAAAGAAGGTAGATCGCCTCACCCGTCCAAAGTGATGCCACATGAGGTAATCGAGGACACCCTGGGTCATGCCCTGGGAGCGCAGGTGGCGGCAGTTGAGCTTCTGGTAGCCCCATTCGATCCAGCCCGCCTGCGTGGACACGCAGTTGATGAGGCAGAGGGCGTTCACCTTCTCGGGGTGGGCGAGGGCGAAGCGCGCGAGGATGTTCGCGCCCGCGCCCACGCCGAACCCGATCACCGTGCGCAGCCCGAAGTGGCCCAGCACGAACAGCAGCTGCTCCGACAGCTCCTCCATGGACGGATAGACGTAGCTGAAAATCGTGACCCCTCGCTATTAGACATCACTCCGAGACGTAACTTCGTTATTTCCGGATGCGAGATTCTTTTTTTGTTTTTTTTATTATGTTTCAAGGTGAAGTTTTCTTTCTTTTAAACCAGTTGGTTATTTTATTACGGGGGGACGTTTTTAATGAGGATTTGTGGGTAATCGAACGTATCGATTCACGGGAGATCGGGCCGATGAAGAATCGTAAATTTGGCACGCGATAAGAGAGCGGCAGCGGGGCTCTGGCATGCAAATCTGCAATGCAGTCGAAATTATTTTGCCAGCTGATTACGCGGACACAGAAGAGCTCGACTCTCACTTATGTGCATTCTATCGTAATTGGAAATCGATCGTACGTTACAAAAAAAATCCACTTTAATTCTTTGCCGAAAAAAAAAAATTTCATGATCAAGAAAAGGTGCACGCGCGACGTGTTAAAGCACCCGAATTCCACCTGGAAGCAGTCGCGCAGTGATGTTTTAATGATATGAAACCGTCGTCAAAAGCCTCGAATTGCGAACGCAGGTCATCGAAAAAGTTTGATTAAAGCGCGACTTGCACTTTACAGCGATTCGAAAACATCCGGCAGATTAAAAAAGTTGCGCGTTTCAAAACCCTCCTCGGCTCGTTAACGTCGCGAGCTCGGCCTTTTTTTTCCCTCTCGCCTATATCGTGACTAACGATATTCCTTTGCGCCTGATAAAATCAGACCTTGACGAAAAAAGCGTGCTGGCTACACTTGAACTTGTATCGACCACACCTCGCGGCTCGGTCGTAATTTAGAATAAAGTAAATTTTTCACGCAAGCGGAAATTAAATTTCTTCTCGAAAAGTCATAGTTAAAACGTATTCCGCTGCTTCCTCCGAGTTGACCGACATTGGGGCGCGTGTTTCAGGGTGGGTTTCATTAACGGGGGTTTAAAAAAAAAAGAGTTTAGCGATCGATTCGCAAGAGCAACAACTCACTCCTCGGCTAATGTCGGCGCGCCCTCCTCCTGGCCCGGAGCGTTCACATGGTAGACGCAGAAGTTTTCTAGGAGAACTCGCATGTCGATGTAGTTGAAGAATGCCTGGAAGCTCGAGATATCTGGAGGAACAGAAATGGCAGAGTTAGTTCATCAATCTTCGTGTGATTAGTTTAATTGTGAATTCGAGGGGTAGGTGCGCTTCGCTCCTCAACTAAGAAGCGAAATTCCATGTTGCTAGAAAAAAATAATCCACCAAGGTGGTGAGGAATTTTAATTTCTCGGTAAGCCAAGCATGTAGGGACATTCATAAAAGCTTTAGACACCGAACGTAATTTCTTCGCCCTCGAAAAGTCGGAGGGAAAATTTGGAATGGGTCCAAGTTTCTGTCGCACTTAATTACAAGATCTAACTCAAGTATGACAGCGTCACCGATCGATTTTATTATCGCGAGGCTCGCGTAATTAATGTATTTATTTAGACGGGCAATCTGGATTGCTTCCTGCGAAAAATGCAGATTCATCGTTATTCTATGCTTGATTTAGTACCGATCGCAGCTGCTTCTTTTTTTAAATGAAAATTTTACGAGCTGCGCTGCTTACACTTCCAATAATATATCATTTGAATAGACTCCGGATGATTTTTACGAGTCCTTTCACTTGAAAGTTCGTTCTGCAAATATTATCAATCACTACGTTCATAAATTTCTTCGACTGAAAGGTGTAAAGTCCATAAAAAGATTGATAACGGGGTTTGAAGGCAGAGACAGTGACGAAAGGAGAGGAGTATCACTTACAATTAAGGCCTAGATCGTGATACGTGAGAATGGCAGGCTTCGCCCGATTTCCTTGGACGGCGACGAGCAGCGAGCCCTTATCGGTCTCTACACGTTCCTCCCGCACCGAGCCGTCGTCTCTCGTCAAGTACCTCAGCGCCGGGAACTGCAGCTGAATGTTCTTCAGCTCGATGTCATCCATACTGTCCGACGGCATTGCGCTATTGAAAGAAAACAATTAATTAACTTCTCAGTCGATTCATTGAAACAAAACAAACTTAAATTGAAAATATAGCCTTTAGCGTTTTATGCACCGAGTGCTATTTTCGCGAAGACTATAGCTCGAGCTAAATCAGTCTTCGCGTTCGTTGCGTTACATAGTAGAGTTCGATACGAGTACGAGAGATGATCCGCGAGTCGTGTGATTGTCATCCTCATAATCGTATGGAAATTGCCTCCAACGCTGTAGTACTATACTCAATACTATAGAATTGAAAAGTACTATTTTAACACGTCGTGCACAAAACATGACTTTCTGTCTATATTCTTTGTAACGAAGCTTTATACTTATTTAATTATTTATTCCATTTTTGTGAATAAAATGTAATGATTAATTTTAAATAAAATTTATTGTCAAATTTTGTGTACGACGTGTTATAAAATGCTATACCCAACATATGCCCAAGCAAATTCGCTGATCTTCGACAAAATAATCGACTTGTGGCCAAAGTAACATTTACTTTGTGCACTGGTTACCCAAATTTGTATTAAAAAAGCTTGTAAAATTTTCTATCATTTTGATATTTATCGTAAATTCAATTTTTAACTTCAACATAAAATACATTTTTAGTAATTTTTTAAAAATAATAAAATACATTATTTTTTAAAAAAAGAAGAAAATCGTTCGAAGTATAAAGGGTGCGGTATTATTTCAATCCGAATTTCGATCGAGAGGTGCTCAAGTGAATAAGTCTGAGTGCTCGCGTTACAAACGGAATGAAGCTCCCTTTGCAGCGCGCTTGTACATCACAAAGCGGGCTCGCGTTGCACGCCTCTCGCGAATCGAGTGGCGCGCGTCTTCAAACATGAGGAAATTAATTTTAACGAACGGCAGCGCAGTGCCTTTTGAAGTACGACTAGTGCTGGTACTTATTTTAAATTCTCCCCTTTCCCGGCGCATCCTTTAAACGACGCAAAGGAGAGCGCATAAATTTTACAACAATCCGGTGTATATAGATTGCTCTTTAGACAAAAATTGAATCAAAAAGTTACTTTGCTCACTTTAGAGGGAGAGAATGCATTTTTTGCGGAGCTCTTTGATGAGGTATGGAGCTTTAAAAGAGATCAATTACGGGAGAGAGGTCTCCGAAGTATTATTTGTACAAGTCGCGTGCTGGACGTCGATAAATGATATCGTCCTCGAGCAGACGTTTACACAAATAATTACTTTCTTATATTTTGAAGTGGTATTGACAGAGTAATTTTGCAATTATTGATAATTTAAGTAAGACTTTTTAGTACTTTTCTCATGAGAAAAGTATTTATCATTTGCTGATAAACACTTAAGTAATATACTTGCAGTGCTCAGATAAATAACATAAAATAATTTTATAGATTTTAACTCTTTTTATAAGAAACAATGAAAGTTTACATCGCGCAGATTTTCCATGTTTTTAAAATTAAATATCATATATACAAATTCTAAAAATGATATTTAGAAAATGCATAAAAAATAATGTATATTTCCGCCAATGATTGCCGACTGGCAATTGTCCATGTGATATATCTCATAAAAACCGCCTCCTCCTTATAGCTTCCTTAATTTTTTAAATTTAAAACTTCTTTTTTAAAATAAATTAATACATTAATATAAATTTTGTAGTATATCATTTTCTGCTTTTCTTATTTCCGACATCTCGCTGGAGCGATATTTCGCCCATTGGAGCTTTAGGTTCATAAATGCGAAATGTTACATGTACAGCGAGACGAAGAAGTCATTAAAGTCACGGCTGCACAAGAATAAATCCCGCGATCGATACCCAAGCAACACGCGACCGATATAGAGAAAATAAATTGTCCCTACCCGAGTTTTAACGGTACAAAGCCACTGCACGTAAGAAATTGCGATATTAAGCTCCTCCCGTATTCCGCCCAGCGAAGAAAGACAATTTCCGATCGAATTCCCAAACTGCAATTACCCCACTCGAGCGGTCCTATTTTTTTTATACAGAAAGGTAATTTTCGGCAGCCTGCTCTCCGCGAGCCCATAAAAATGCAAATCGCCGCAGCAACCGACTAAAATCGGGACACCCCGAATCCCATCTCCTTTAAAACAATGCCGAAAACGAAAATGTACGTAGATGGGAGGCGGGAGAATCGCATTTGGCTCGATCGACGCGTGCACGTCGGCGAAATCACGCGCTAATAAGTTTTCCGCGCTCCGCGCCTGATGGATCCGCCGTCGGGTCCCCGGGAGAGGGGCGACGGGCGAATCGCATTTAGCCCGTGTAATCCGGGCGAATGCGCGCTCGCACTCGCGTCGGCTGACGCGATTATCGGGCGACGCTTCGATTACCGGCGGCGCGCCCGTCCAATTATCCCGGGCGACGGGAAACTCGATTGGCCCCGGCGACGGGACGGCGCGCGCGAAAAACTCCCGCACCGCTGGGTTCGTTGACTCGCGCGCGACCTTTCGATCGCCCGCGCAGCTTACAGCCCGGCGGCGAAGCAAAACCCAGCCCGCGACTCCAAGATTTATCCACCGGGACTGGGACGCATCGATCGACTTTTTGCGGGATGGAGTTTCAAGTATTGACCGCCGGCGGAGCGAGGAAAGTTCGTCTTCGCTGCTCCTCGCGCTGGGGCTTTGTTTTTGTCGAGGAGAGCGCGAGATAACCGCGGCGATCGATCGGAAAGAAAAGCAAAATTTTCTCGAACCTCTTCCATAGTTAAGTTTGTCTTCTCCAAGACAAACCTCGAGGAGACTCCCAAAAGTTCGCCAGATGTACGTTCAACCGCGAGTCTCAGCGCAGTCGGTATATAGTGTCCTCTGAAATAGACTGATCACAGCCGACTGGAATGAAACGGTCGGCGATAAAAAAAGGAAAGTGGGCGACGCGGCGCAATATCGAAATATTCCAACTCCGAAAAAGTAATAAGGAGCACCGGCGGCCGTAAAGCGGGTTAATGAAATTCCCGGCGGCGGGTCGAAGGTCGAGCCGAGCTTTCGGCTGTGACCAGCGGGGTTTTCGCGCACATGCGGCCGATACGGCGAGGCATCGATCGCTGCAGGCCACGCCCAGCGGGCGCCGCGTGTGTGTTGCTTCGCCCACCCACCCCCGCGGCGAGTGCATCGCGACGCCAGACCAGACGGAGGCGGTCACGTGGCGCAGCGGGTTTATGGGACGCGCGCCGCTTTTTCCGCGCTCGGACACGCGCTGATCGACCCTTTCGCGGCGATTGCGATTTGATGGAGTGCGCCACCGGGGCCATGACTTGTAGGGCTGATGGATTTTCAGGAACGATGATGGGTTTCGAGCTTTGATAGCCGTCGAGGGGGTGCATTGTAGAAGTAGAGTCTTATCGATCTTGGGATTCTGGATGTTCAGGTGCATCGGTAAAAAGGGAATAAGATGTTTTGCCTTAGCATTGGAACGTGTAAATGTCGAGGGAAATTTTATTCCGAGTGAATGGAGATTGAAGAGGCGTTTATTGGGGATTACAATTTTCGATTTATTGTTCTACGTGGAAATTGCAGCTTGCATTCGCGTAACTATGTCATAAATAAAAGAATAACTAAAGTAGGTACATCAGATAGTGCATTCCTACGGAAGCTCGATAATTTACTTTTTCAGATAAAATCTCAAATTACAAGTCAGCCGTGATAAATTATTATCCGCTGAGTCATTGACTCGAGCATACTATACAAACCCGCATGATGCGCATTTTAGATCCGATAGTTACAAGCCACTTCCCCTTTTCACCGAGATTTAATTTAGAACTAATTGAAGTATAAGAGTCATCGAATGATTTTGCAAACTTTATAAAAAATGTGGTGTTTCCTTATTCAACTAAATATATCATTAGAAGTCCTCATAGATATAAATGAGATTTGGTTTACTGATTCTTACGAAACATAAATGTTTAAAAATTTATTTTATTATGCAGTCTAAAATGTTATCTTACTTTTTTCTATAATAACTCATCTTCTAGAAGATGTAGACATTTTTAACAAAAAAGAAAATATAAATACAGAAGAAAACGTTGAAAACAAGAACAGTGTAAAATTCCTACAAGCACTCCAAAACAATAGCTGTTTGTTCATCCGATCAGGTACCAGCAATTTACCGAGCAAGTCAGGATTTAAAAGCATTCCGAGCCACTTCACGAACATTAGCACTATTGATTAACATAGTGGACGCAGTAAATCGCTCGCGCTCACGGCATAAGGTATAAAAAAGTTACCGTAGGGCGACCACATGAGTTTTTCTTTCGCGGAGCGCGCAAGTCGAAAATGCATTCGTTGACCCAATTAGTTTACCTGAAAACTGTAGAGCAAAGTCAGGCAGTCCCATTGAGGGGAATTGTCGGGAGGTCGTACCCGTGAAAGCCCGAGATTTTAAACTCGATTCGCGATGATATTTTAGCCTCGCATTGGTACGCCTCCCGCGATTCAGCTGGAGACGGCTCTTTTTCGTCGATTGCTCTCACCGTTTATTGAGTCGATGAATGAGAAGTGATTCTGGAGAACCGAGAAGTTTTGCAAATATTGTTCGTGGCTTGGCCTTTGAATTTAAATGTCGCGATTTCTTTTTATTCATTGGCTTACATTGCACCTTTTTACGGTTTATCGTATAAATTATGTTTTTAAAAGAAGCTGTTTTTAAGAAAAGTTAAAAATGTGTTTAATTAACGGCACTCAAAAGTGTATGAGCCTCGTTGTATTCTTCTTACGTTTTATAAATGCGAAAATGTCGGTAATAAGTTTGAATAGCAGTAACAATTATTTCAGTATTATTTTAAAACACATGAATTTTCAGTGTACACTATCATAAAGAAAAAACCTCAAGTTAGATTTCTTCTGGAAATTTTTCAGCAATGCAATTTAGAAGCTTGTCTTACATTACATAATACCAAAATTACACTTTTTAACTTTGCTCGTAAAGGAAATTATATTTTACAAATCATCACTTAAGCATATGAATTATTGAAACAGTTTACAATACTTTTCTATTAAAAAATCCCAAAAATCCCTATTCAATCTGCAAAATGAAATAAGGACTAGCTTTGCCCATAAATGTCTTCATTAACGTAAAAGCTGGTGTAGGACGGTATACCCAAACTAAGTTACACAACTCCGCTCGTCGGCGACGCTCTCGTCTCCGTTAAGCGATCGGCGCTGCCAAAGCAGCGCGTCGCCAAGTCCCCGCCCGCGCCGGTGCCCCCGCGTGCAGGCGAGTGCAACCGCCGGAGTAAAAACGCGCAGACGGCGCTCGATCGATTCGCCGCGGGAGCGAGTCCCTCTCTCTCTCTCCCTCTGCTCGTTAAGTCGTCGCGACGCCTCCGACGTCGCCGCCGCGGGAAATCGTTTCGCTCGCGCGTCGCCTCGCGATCGGAGCTCCGGCTCCGTTGTAAAAGGACCGCGGCGAGATAAAACTTTGCGCTTTACAGCGGGAAGCGGCGCCTTCTCCGCGGAGTGGAGCAAACGCGATGTAAGTTTCATGCGATCGATGGAGAGAGCGAGCGGTATTTATAGAATGCGCTCGGCAAAAAAAGAACGTTTTTTTATAACCGGTGTAAAAAAATAATGGAGGGTGTGAAAAAAACTGCGGTAAAATAGGTAACGAGGAGATGGTTAATATTTTAATTCGATTATCACTCCTCGTTAATCGTGCATCGTGTGCATTTTGTACAGAAAAATAATGAGTATATTCTTTTATTTGTAGTGTACTATTGTGTAATAGCATCAACGATTGTCAAAGGTGAAAAATTATCGGCTTAAGTAGGACTTACGACCGATTTCCCCGAGGTCTTTAAAAGAAAAAGTTGAACTGGTCGAATAACACCTCCGGGGTTAACAACGAAGCTCGCATCATCTCCGTGAGAGCATGAGCGTGTGCGCGCATCGTTCAGCGGGCTAATGAGCTAATTGGATGATGAGTTGTTCCGGCGATAACCGCGCTATATATTCCGCGAAACTATACAGGTCGTATTAAACCACTTTAATTTTAAACCTATGTTGGCGTGTCCGAAGGCCGCCGATGATCGATATAGCGGCCGGCTTGACATTTGCGTAATCACTTATAGAGGTTCGGTGTATTGCTCTTGTTTTTTCGGTGTGCAAGCGCGGAGGGAGAAATAAAATTGTCGCCACGCCATTTATAGCCTTTCGCCGCGCTCGCCGAGAATTTCAAGGTGGAGAGCTCTGGAACGAAGATGCTGGGGCGCCCGCGCAAATTAAATTTTCATTTTCCACATTTGCAGTCTTATAAGCGAGCGGTGCTTTTAAAGCGTTTCTCTTTTTTGTACCTTTTAGCGGAATTAAAACGACCGCTATTAAGCCGTTTTTTAAAAGTATTCTTTGTACCGGGAGCGTATTTTGTTTAAAGTAAAAGCTCAAATAAGTAAAGGGTCATTTTGAGATGAATGCTGCACAGTATATCTAAACGAGAATATAAAGAATGTAATACTCGATTATTCTGGCCGGGACGATCGGAAGGTTTTAACTGTAAGAGTGTAAGAAGATTTTAACGGTCTGACCGAACCAATTATTGTCTCGACCCAGATAAATAAAGGGGAGGAGGAGAAATATTTTGAAATTCCTGCGCACTGTCATATCCAATATATCTGTCAAATATTCTTATATTAAAATTCGCTGAGATATGGAGATGCACCGAAATTGACATATCTGAAATCGATTTTAAGGTTTTTATTTGTTTTGATATATTTGAATAATTCAAAAGAAATGTAGACTTACAAAGGAGAGGAATCGGAAATTCTGGATTTCGCAAAAACTCAGCAAAATGATTGGTTCAAAATAGGATTATTTCAAAAACTTTTATTTCTATTTCTAGTTTCTATTTAAAAAAATCTAGATATCTATTATTTTAGACAATTAACGAATCATTCTGCAAAGACTTGGCAAAATGATAATAAGAACCTCCTGCTAAAGCACCTCGTACTACTTGCTTAACCACCAGCTCACCTCTCGTTTAAACCATTTTAATCGGCGCGCCGCTGCTCGTAAAAATGCAAGCTCGCTAGTGCCGGATAAAAAAACTCAACGAGCACGAGGCGAAAAGGCTTGTATCGCGATGACCAGGTTGCGGCGACGCAGCGTCGCGATAACCTTTTCCTAAGCTCCCCGCGGATCGCGCGCCACGGGTAACCCACTTTTGCCCGTCGGCGGCGCGGCCAGATAGCCCGAGCTTGATGTTGATTTACTGCGAGCGCCGAGCTTGCGCCCCGCGCTCGTTTTGTCAAATTAAACGGCCGCGGGCTAACCGCCGCCACCCGCGCCCATAAATTGATTCATCCGATCGACGTGGAATCGCGGCTACTTAAGCACACTTTACCCACTCGCGGAACCAAAGGGGGATGTATCATTTACTTTTCGTTTATAGGAGTAAACGATTGATTGACAAAGTATAAATGTTGAGGTAAAGGCATATATGTTTAAGTGCGGGGTAAATTATTTTGGTGTATGGTAATTACAAAGTAAAATCGAAATCTTGCTTGAAGAGAGATTTGCAATTCTGTCAGCAAAGGAGTCACTGGTAAAATACTTTCTAAGTTGTGTTTAGCACAGTTTGTTACAAATTTTATTAAATATTTTATCAAAAATGAACAATTTTTGTGTATCAACAATATCATGCAGGGAGAGAATTTTTTCACAAAAGTTACTTAATATAATTCGTTGGATCAAGTGTCCTGGTTGGTAAAATTTGGCCTGCACATTGTAAAATTTAAAACTTTTCTGAGTAACTTTTTCCATAACACCCCAAGATTACTATCCACACAATAATTTTCATGAAATAATCATAATTTTTCATCATTTTATCTATAATGCTAAAAGATGCCTTGATAATTTTTGCTAGAAAATTAGCCTACGAGATGACCGCAATTTCTATTCAAAATTTTTCCGCGTGCACTTCAAAAATATGTAGACAGCTCGAATTAATTAAAACTCCCGGTAACAAGAGTTCGCAATCCCCTCGAAATTCCCCGAGCGTCGTCGAGGGCCTCGCGTAAAAAGGAGCCAAGCGTTAATACGGGAAGGCGTCGAGCAAGGGGGTAATACGCGTGCTCGACCATATACCCCAGCCGAGGGCTCGCGGAATAAGGTGGAGCACGCGATAAAGCTCTCTTTCTCCGTCGTTTGCTCCCACTTTGCCAAGGCGTGCACTTCGTTGCCGGGATGCCATCCGCCATATTTTTCCGACGAAGAAAAATACCTTCGCCTTTATGCCCTCGCATTCCCCTCGTCTCAGCGACGCGCGCGTAGACGGCAATCTCGCCCTCCGGCTAAAAGAGTCGACGGCGAACGTGAAAAGATTCGGTCGATTGATTAAAAAAGCAAATTTTTTTTCCTTCTACTCGATTCTAAATTGGATCGATGAAAAATGATGTAAGATTAGCGGGTAAAAAAAGATGAAGAAGCTGATTTGAAGGGTACTGATTTGAATAATTCTATGGGAAGTTCTTTCTCTTGGGAGAGTATAAAAAAAAATTAGAAGCCGGTTAAACTAGTCGGAAATTGAAGCCTGACATGCGGTCACGTGAGGTTGATGCCTTAACCGCACCATCGCCATTTGGTTGATTTGGAAATGATCTAATTTCAGGCGTGATGATGTCAAAATTGTACGATTATTTTGAAAGGTACGCGGAGAGAAATTTCGATAAATATAATTCTTGCTTTAATGGTACAATTCACATTCTGTTAAGTAGAAATTTATTACATTTAAACTATTAATTTTTACCGTAAGAAAAGAAAATTGAATTGTAATCAAAATCAATTTGAAACTTTTATTAATTCAGTAATAAAAATAAATTTTATTACCATTTTACAATGAACCCCTAGAAGCGCGAGTCCATGGACTCCATCAAAAGAGCAATTCTTCTCCGCGTAGCTTTATAACTTTTTGTTTACCGGCAATTTACGTAATGGCCTCAGCTCAGAAATAATTAACAAGAAGTCGTAAGAGTAGTTGGCAGCGTGCCGCGACGAATGTGCTCGCTCGGTACCTGACGCACTCGCGACGACTGCTGCGGAAATTCGCTTGTAGCGTAGCGTTACAATCGTCAAAAATTTGAAAAATAGCGATGCTTTAAGCCATACAGAAGTCGTTTATGATCGCGTTTATATCTCTTGGCATTCGCTCCGACCGTTCAACTCCTTTTGTACCCCTAGGCATTGCAGTTTCTTTTGATACTTTTTTAAAAAGATATCTCAAAAACAATTATTTATACGAAATGAAAATCAAATGATTTTTACAGTTGCAGATAACCTGGTAGAAAAATCACCATAAATAGACCATAACTGGTCAATAAAGAAGGCAATTGACCATAACTGGTCAATAAAGAAGGCAATTGACCATAAATTGACCAATTTATGATTAATTTTCTACCAGGGTT